>KK117162.1:154236-232203 GCA_000611955.2 Stegodyphus mimosarum
TTTTTTTTTTTTTTTTTTTTTTCGCAAAAACAATCATTAATCATCATTTACTTAAGGTTAGCAAAATTTGCCTAATTACTACTGCATAAAAACGTAGGCAGACAGCTTGCTTTCGCTAAATATGTATACTGATAAATTTAATCAAAGATAATTTAAAGGTATTTTTTTAATGATAATAATTTTTTGCTGAGTCTTCGAACTCCATTACTTCGGATGAAATTATTATTTCTTAAATTCTAAGCATTAACTAATTGTAAATCAATTATCTTTTGACGGTTAATAAATTAGATGAGAAGTATGTTCATATGAAAATAACCGGAGTTGTGCCAATAATTCACACATATTATTCTAAATGCTACATTGTGTGCAGCCGTCCGTCTAATCTAGTCTTTACATTAGTGAAAGTTCCACCAGTGACTAAGTGATTAAGACCGCTGAACACTGCGAGTTCGATCTCAGCGGAACAGGCTGGCTGCATGGTTGGTTTTCGTAGTTTCTACATGAACACGAATACGGGCTAGTTTCTCTTAGAAAGACTTCCACGTAGGCATCCATCACCTTCACCAGATAACTCTCGTGTGGTTTTTCATGTTCAGTTAACATTTACATTAGTGGTTGTCAAACTATGTAAACTTGTGTATCCCAAATGTGTGCGACACATTTGGGATACACAAGCAACTTTCATGGTGGGAGGGAGGGGAAGGCCCAACCGAAAGCACAAGAAAGGCTCAAGAGTAAAAATAAAAATTCTTATTTCGTTTAAAAAGAAAGTGCGATTTATAAAGAAAAGGCGAAAGAAATGTGTACCTAAAAAATAAGTTCTGTAACTGGCTAAATTTGGAGCTGAGCCTTCTTTAACTGATTAAAATTCAAATTTTCAGCTGGATAACAAGAACTAAAAAACAACAAATTCGTGCAAACCATACACTTCAGCAGAAATAAATAAATATATATTGAGGATTCATAATCTCCGAACTCCAGAATTCAGATTAAAATTTAATTAGAGAAACGTGAGTTTTGGTTTTACTTTTTGTACTTCGTTTCCTAACTTGATGTTGAGCATTACTAAATAAATTGTATAACACTTTTTAAGGGCAAATTATAGTAAAATATTATTTTTTTTATTTTATTGCATTAGCAGTTCGTAAGAATTAACAAAAAAGGAAAATGTTACGATATTAAAAATGCATGGTAATTTAATTATGCATCATGCTTTCACAATGGATTTAAAAATTGCCTCAGATGATTCCAAATATTTATAAACCCCTCTGAAAACCCCCTTAGGAAACATTTGTCTTGGGCGTGCATTAGATTTTATTGACGAACAAAGCGTATTTTCTACGAAAATTTAAGATACACTGATGATAGGACGTTATTCTTAAGCTCATTTCTTGAGCTTTTTCATTTTTCTTCGAGAAAAATTTACGAAGTTTCATTGCTTGGATACAAATAGAGGTCTAATTACAGAAATAATATATAATTATTGCTTGTCTTCAACAAAACCAAAAGAGGAGGGGGATAAAGCTGCTGATTTTGAATTAACATCAGTAGCGATAATATGCGTTAAAAATATGACAAATTACTAAAATAATATAAATAAAATTATCAAAAGCGAAAACATGATGATCTTTAATTCAGAAGTCAAAACAACAAAAATCAGCGTAATATTCTCAATATTTTCACAGGACTAGTTTCGATGGTTTTTACCGAACCATCATCCTCAGCTGCGAAACACGTAAATGAAGAAGATCGGAAATAATGATTAGATAAGATAAGAAAGCCTGGACAAGAATGAGCACGTGGCGCCATCTGTTGGTGAAACCAGAGCTAAAACATAATTTCTTTAAAGGCCGAAGGCAAAATTGGATTGGAATTAGGATCGTTAACTAGAACAGAAAGATTTTTTTGAATGTGAAATGCCTCTAGAAAATCCAGTTCTCCAATGGAAGATGTTTTTTGAATAATTTTGGCAGCAGAAAAATTGAAAATGTGATTTTCGGACCAACAATGTTGAGCAACAGAAGACTTCTGAGTTTCCTTTTTTCTAACATATGCCTCATGTTCTTTGACGCGAAATTTTAAGGCTCTTTTAGTTTGGCCAATGTAAATTAAACCACATTGGCAAGGAATCCTATAAATCCCCCAGGAATTCATATCCGGAACGGGGTCCTTGAGTATGGAACTCGGAATTTTATTGATGGGAGAATAAACGACTCGAAAGTTAAATTTCTGCAAAATATGTGCAACTTTATAGCTAACTGATGGAAAGAAGGGAATGACAACAGAATTTTTATAATCTCCTAAAACAAGAGTGTGCCTTTTAGTGTGTTGAGAAGAGAATTTTTTAACTGCTTGATTAATAATGTTGGGTGAAAAGCCCCGGTCAATAGCTATTGCTTTTAAATAATTTAGTTCTTTATCAAGGGATAGTTTGGAGGAGCAAACTTGAAGAGCACGGAAAACATAGGAATAAAATGAAGCTAACTTTTGTTTAGTCGGATGACATGATTTAAAGTGTGGTGGAAGGCAAACCGATGAAGGTTTACGGTAAACCGTAGTACTGAAGTCGTATGTGTTGCGTGTGACTAGAATGTCGAGAAACGGAAGAGAATTGCAAGTCTCAACTTCAAAAGTGAACTGAATAGCAGGATCAATAGAATTCATTGTTGAAAGAACTTTATTTAAATCATCTTTATTACCTTCAAACAGGGTAAAAGTATCGTCTACGTAGCGGAACCATACAGGGAAGTTTAAAATTTCAAACAATCTTGATTCATAATAATGCATGTAGATATCAGCCAGGATGGGACTGAGGGGGCTTCCCATGGCTAATCCCTCAGTTTGCTTGTAATATTTATTTTGGAAAACAAAATGTGTTTGTTTCAAACAGAGTTGAGTGAGAGAAATTAGCTCATCAATTTCCATGCAAGAGAAATGAAATTCGCGAAGTCTGGTTTCTAGACATCTTAATGCACCCTCCACTGGAACATTGGTGAATAATGATTTTACATCAAAAGAAACCATGAGTAAATTTCTAGGAGAAATGTTTTTAATCTTTTTTACAAATTCTATTGAATTTTTTACGGTGTAAATGTTATTGTCTAATAGAGTTGAAAATCTGGAAACTAAATATTTAGCTAATGGATACGAGGCAGTACCTAAATTTGAAACAATAGGGCGGAAAGGAATACCACTTTTATGAATTTTGGGCAGAGCATATAATCTGGCACAATTCGCAACCGATGGGATAAGCGAATGTTTTAAGTTGCTTGAAATAATTTGTGAAGATTTAATCGCAGTTTTTATTTTTGACAGGTCCGAAGGTGAAGGATCTTTAGGGATCGGAATATATGGTCCTTCGTTTAAGAGTTTGGTGACACCATCGATGTAAGTGTTTTTATCCATGACGACTATCTAGCCACCTTTGTCGGCCTTTGAAATGATAATATTCGGGTTAGAATGAATTTCGCGCATTGTAGTTCTTTCTCTCGCAGTTAGATTTGGTTTCAAAGGTTTATTATTGAATTTAACATTATGAGCGATAAGATGTCTAATCATTTCTTTCTGTGAATCTGAAATTTTGCTGAACTTGAAAGCTTTTTCGATAGGAGCTAAAATCTTTGGAATTGACGGCTTACAGGTTTGCGAGAAGTTAAAATTATATTTTAGAATTCTCTCTTGTTCATCTGATAAACTAACATTAGAAATGTTAACTATTGGCCTAATGTTGACAATGGGAAGATTTTTTGAACTGCTTGAACTGGAAGACTGTAAAAGAAGTTTTTCGAATTTAACTGCAAGGGTGTTTTTATGACGGCTAACTGCGTTCTCCGTTCTAGACCAAGACTTTTGTTCAAGGGCAGTAAATTTTGGATATGTATTAGCGAGTTCCAGATGAAGCTTATAGAGCTCGTGTTCAATTTTGGACAGTTGTTGACGTGTATCCCTTATGATGGACCGAAGTAAGGCAAGCTTGCAATTTAACAGAATTCTTGAAATGCGACTGGAAGGTTTTTGATTACATTTGATTTGAATGAAATTAGGAATCAATTTTTTACGTTTACACTTAAGTAAAAAGTCAAGATGATTCAGGAATTTTTGCCGTTTCAGGCGTAATTTAGTGAAACGATTAACGGATGAAGGCATGATAAACAATGCAAGAAATTAAACTAAATTAACTAACCAATGATAAAGTACACACAAAACAATAGCAAAAATCCCTCACTAAAACGAATAAGGTCTTCAACCAAAATGCATAAAGACAGACAAGCAAAGAACAATATCAAATTATGCGAAACACTAACAGAACTTCAAAATTGCAAAAACGTACTTACCGAAACCCATGTAATCACAAAATGGCGGCCACACCACGTGCAAAAAATGAAGCAAAAAGCCGTTAACGGCTCCGAAACACATACAAACGCAAAACGACGAAAACCACGTGGAAAAAAGAATGCAAAAAATAAGCCTGTTTGGGGCTTCTATAATTAAGACACAATAACACGCCGAACGAAACTAATTCAGAAGTCAAAACAACAAAAATCAGCGTAATATTCTCAATATTTTCACAGGACTAGTTTCGATGTTTTTTTCGACCATCGAAACTAGTCCTGTGAAAATATTGAGAATATTACGCTGATTTTTGTTGTTTTGACTTCTGAATTAGTTTCGTTCGGCGTGTTATTGTGTCTTAATTATGATGATCTTTATTTACTTTTTTTTATTTAATTATTAAATTAAGACATTTTGACGTGCTGAAAATAAAATGACGTATCTAAATAGTGTTAGTAAATTATCAAAGAGGGAAAAACGTGGAGGAATTCAGCTTCGGCCTCTTTTACTGCACTTTCTCTTTTATTTCTGTGGTGCAGAAAGGTTCGATCCTGATGAACGGGTTGGCTGCTTAGGAATTTGTGCTTTTCCCTAGATGTAACGTGAACACGAGTCAGTTTTTCTTATGAATTTCTCCATGAAGGCAGTTCTTCCCTTAGGTAGAGAGCCCTCGTGTACTTTGAGGTAATTCAAAAACCCTATCTAGCCTATACTCAAACACAAAAAGATCTTTCATCATTCAAACCTTAAATTATTTACTGCAGAAAAGATGTTCATATACACTAGAGATTAAAAAACGCAATAATACAAACTTTGCGAAAAATGCACTATATGCAAGTTTTTTTAGACACAAAACTTAATGATGAACTTGCATTTAGAGGCTTCAGGTTTTAGTCTAAATTTTAGAGCAGATTTAATTTAATTCCTCTTTTATAGTAACACCTAGGCACTTCCGTGCAACCAGTAACGAATTTTTTATCACTAAAATATATCGTTTGGACAAAATTAAAAACTGTACATTCAAAAATAAAATATACTGGTATATGTTTTACAAAATTTAACTTACAACAGGAATGTTTAGATTTTTTTCAGCCATTGTCAGAACCGAAATGGCTTTCAACTGCAGAAATCAACAGAAATTAATAATTAAAGAAAGAGATAGAGAAATAACTTCATAACTTTTATTAAGATTTAGAAGAAGTAATTTATTTTTTATCATTAAGTTTTATTTTCAGACTTTATTTTATCATTTTTTGATTCAGGTAGGTAAATTAAACAGAAATTCTAAAGTGAAGTACAGGTACATGTCGCTATATTGGTCTTTGTTTGCTACTGGAATATTTATTGGTTTATTTTAAAAAGCCGGGATACTCTTCACTGCCCACATCTTGGCACTGAATGGACATAGCCTAGTTAAAAGCTAAATCAATGCAAAATTGAAAATTTATGAATACTCCATAGTTTTCTATATAAGTTAAAACTTTAATTTGCATATTTTATATGTTAGAATACTGATTATACGAAGCATCAGCTAATTGAAGGTAATAGGAAACTTTCGGAATAAACATGTTCTACATTCCTTCTAACGTGGAAGATCTTACAGCTTAAAATTTCTTACTTGTTTAGAAAAAATAGAGCTAATTCTATACTTTCAAAAAACACTGTCGGTTAAAATTATCAGCTACGGGCCAATAAAGAATCCATAAAGCATTGCTAAATATGATGTTTTTAATCGTCAAACTTTTGGGAGAATTTTTAAATTCTGGAAAGCCCTACGGCAGCTCTACATTATTAAATATCATTATTTTTACAGATTTCAATTCCAATATGTATCAACTTAACAGCCATTTTTTTTTAATTCTGTGTATTTCTAAATGAGAGTAATCATTTGCAATTTTCTGGACTTACTTTAGCTCGAACTAAGAATATATATCATTTTATATAAGCTATTTCAAAATTCTAAGTAAATATTGGTTAATAACCTAATATATTGGTAACCAGGTAGGCTAACACTTGATCTGGTAATGCTAAATTAGTCCTGTAACTCTAACAGACGTCAAGCGAATTATTGCTATGTCTAGAATAATGATAAGACCTTGAAAAATTAAAATAACCTTTTTATTTAAACAGGATTTCGAACATAAAGGCACTCTCTTGTTCTACATTTCCACAACGCGTGGTGATGCAAAATAAATTAGAGCTGTCCAAATTAAATCAAAAATTTAACACTAAACAAGGACTACATATTTGAATACTTTAAGAAACTGGCTCACTAACTCTATCGGAGAGTCAGAATTAAAATGGCAGCAACGAGAGAAAGCAAAGCCGAGTAACTAATAACTATGAGCGCTGGCAGGAAATCAGTAGTATAATGAACGTAGAGGGCACACGATGCCTTAAAAACACTATGTTTCAAAACAAAAACCTCAGGTTAAATATTCATTTGCAATTCTTGTGAGAAATACGGAAAGGAGAAGTTGTTATAAAAACTGAAATTATAAATAACTGGTTAATTAACATAAGATTCCCTACAACCATAAAGTAATAAGTAATAAACGCTTGCAATTAATGAATGAACAGGCACATGCAAATTAAGATTATGCATGTATCTGTCGATTTATTATTTTATAATTTCCAGAGAATCGGAAATCCTCGGAATCGAGTAATAACATTTTGAAAATCCCAAAATAGCCACCGCATTTCAAATATCATTAAAAAAATGTAGTTGCCTAACTATAGCGTTTTAGAAGCTAACTTCTTTCTTTTTTCATCATGTATTTTTAACTAAAATTATTCACGCATGTTTTTTAGAACCAATAATATTTCGAAATTAAAAAAAAAAAAACTTTGGAACCTGGTTTGAAAAACCTGGAAGCTGTGAGCTTCGCTGCTGCTCATTGATTTTTATCGACTTGCGCAAGGCATTTAACTTTCCCGCTTACTAGATTGTAGATCACATTGATCACATTACATTTAGCAGTCATGACCAACTGCCATGATGGGCTATGGAGTTCTTCTGTTCAATTACACTAAAGACCAGTGGCGGCTCGTAATAAGCACTGTGGAACTGCAGCACCCCGTATTTCCACTTATTATTATTTTTAATATTTAATATAATGGGGCGTTTCTTCTTTATACTTCTACAATATATAATCCTTAAACTTAATGTCAGTAGCCATCCTCCAGTTTATAAAAAAGGTACGAAAGTCTTTGCATGGTACTGCGGGCTTCGCAGTTCCAGCAGCTTGGTGTTTGGTTGATCTGCGAATGCGCATACAGAACGCAGCACTCGAGCCACTCAGCGAGAAGAGCACTGTGGCTCTTACAGTGCCGAAATTCTGGAAACGTGATTACTTTTTACTTCGCGCGTGTGGTATTTTGTTGTTTTGCGCATGCGCACTTAGAAGCAGCGTTCGAGGCCGAGAGGAAGAAGGGCACTGTCGCTCTTACAGTGCCGAATCTGGAGTGCCGTTTGGAGGAGTTTCTTTTTTTTTTTACTCCGCGTGTGCTGTGATTAAAAAATCATATACCATATTCTTGGTTAGATTATTTTTTCAGCTATTCTATTTGATTCATTTTTTTCGGTTCTTTTATTTTACAGAAAACTTTAACCATGTCCTTGCATCCTCAAGTAATAAATTCTGTCACTGTAAGTGAACTTCAAGAGCTTTCGTTTTCACAGCTGTCTCTCCATGAGAAAAGTACAATTAAGAAAAGAGGTCGTTCAATAACTAATATTCTAATCTGTCAGCCAGACATACGAAACAAGAAGAAATATATTCGTAGTTTCAATTCTGAATGGTACCAACGGAAAAATTGGCTTTGCGGTTGTCAAGTAAAAAATGCTCTGTTTTGCTTCCCGTACTTGCTGTTTGGAGTTGATGTAGCGTGGACAAAAGACGGTTTCAGAAATATAAACAAAATGAAAGGAAACACTGAAAAGCATGAGATGTCAAAGAAGCATGTTGATAATGTAGTTTCACAGCACTTTTAGGAACCGTTAGTATTAAGGAGAAACTTAATGAGGGATACAGACTTCCAGTCAATGAGCGTAACATAAAGGTTAAAAAGAACCGTGAAATTTTGTGCAAAATAATAGACTGTATTTTCTTTTGTGGAAACATTGAAAATTCCATACGTGGACATGATGAAAAAGACGATTCAGTAAATCCAGGTGTATTTAGAGGATTAGTAAATTTTACTTCTAAATTAGATTCAGATTTGAAGAATCACTTAGAAACTATTGCAGTCTTCAAAGGTGTTTCTAAGACCATTTACAACGAGATACTTGACTGCCTCTTTCAAACATATCATGAGGAGATAAGGAATGAAATTAGAAAAGCTTGTAGCTTTAATGGCTGATGACACAACAGATGTTTCGGAACATACTTGTTCTTAAATGGTCGAATGTATTGAATTAAAATTTTTTGTGACAGCACCCCCACTAATTTTAGCTACGAGCCGCCACTGCTAAAGACGTTACATAGAAAGCATTCATGATGATCTAAATAAGTATATTACCCATATATCACAGTTCAATTCTACTCAGCTGTATTTCTACAGCGCACAATTATATTTCTACACTGCGCAGTCAAAAGAAAATTGTGAAGGTCTCTGACTAAGAATATGTAGACGAATATTAAAACGTTTACCTTGGAACGATAAACATAGTTATCACAAATAAACCGTCCTTGCTTATTTTCTTCATTTAAGCTACATAAAATAACTTTTTTAATTAGTTTATTAGCATATAGATCCCATAAACAACTTCTTTTATTCATATAAAAACTGCGAAAATATTCTAAATTCGGCAACTTTTATTATGTTTTAATCTAACATTATCATTCCTTGAAAATACGGTATTACAATGGTACCTTGGTATAAGTCATTAATCCATTCCAAGTCCTGGAACGTATACTAAATGAACCTTTTCTGTAAGGAATAAAGGGAAACTAATTAATCTGTTCCGGTAAAAAAAAAATTATAGTTATTATAACATCATTTAATATTAAAACACAAATGCAGTGGGTGGAATAGTATATATCGCACATTATGAGGTATATAAATTTTACTAATAGTTATTTGAATTTGTTAGTCTTTACTGGTTTCCCTCACGTTTCCTCGCCAGGATGTAAACGAGTTAGGGATAATGAGAGTGTATTTAAATTGAAGAAGAGAACATGTTACCCAAAGCGTGTTTTCCCTATTGAGTGCGCACGTTGTTACTTCTACCAGATGTTTGAATTTTGAATCTCGGCTTCGCATTTTTGCCGCCGAAGTTAATATCACGCCGGTGTAGGCGTCTGAGTCAATCTGCTGGTTTAAATTAATTTACGTAGTCTTGAACTACTAGTTTACTTTTTAATTTAGTTTGTTACCATTATCTTTAAGTTCCTCACCAAAGTAGCTGATGTAACTGTTTTCACGTAAGTCTGTTTTTTGATGCAATTTTTTTGTTTTTCACAATCTCAGACACCATCGTACTCAGCGAAAGGTATGCAGTAGCCAAGTTCAGGAAACTCATGCCATCTTCGTACTCTTCAGCAATATTTTCATTCGCCTCCATTGCGGTCCTAATAGTTTTCTCCTTCGCTTGACTCTCCTCATTAACTTTCCTATAACTCACTGTTAATGAATTTACAAAAAAATGACTAAAAAAAACACAACATCACTTGAAAATTCAAAGTCATAGCGCGGGCTGTGTATTGGATAGTAGCTGCGGGAGTACTGACACATTGTCTTGAAAGAGGTAAACAAGTGTAGTGCGCACAGTCGTGACTCATCGAACTCGAGTCCCATTCCAAACAAATATCGCGTTCCAATCAAAAATTTCGGCTTCCAAGCAGGACGCATATCAAGTCGGATGTATACCGAAATAAACTATATACACACACACGCACACACACAAAAAAAGGGGGGATGGGACAGTTCTGTATCTCCCGTTCTACAGGGTCGATTGGCAAAATTTAACTTGCCTTTTTTATGCCTTGAAAGCGCGACCTGGGATACATATATTAAATTTAAATGAAGTATTATTCTAACACAGGTATTTTCACATAAAATCGGCCATTTTCTGAAATGACAAACCAAGTTTTCCCATATTTCGATTCTACGACTCAAATTAGGCCGAAGTACTAAGTTTTGTAAAACTCGCGCGAGTAGTTTTTAAAAAATTGTCTCTCAAAATTTTAGTTCCTCGATGTTAATTGAATTTCGTATATATATTTATACATATCTCCTTGCTTTATTAAACTTACTTGATTCCTTCTTCTGCAGTTCGAAATTTAGGTTCAATCCAAATAAAGTTAGCAGATGTTTCCTGATTTATTTTTAAACTTGTATGTTTTAGTAATTTTTATAAATTTTTCGAAAAACATTTTGAATTATGATCCATAGAATTTTTACGATTGCTTTAAAGTAAATATGCTTCTAGGCATACCTGAAAAAAAAAAAGAGTTTTTTTATTCGAAATTTCCCAAGATAAACGTGAATTTATATATTGGCGGTTTTCGAAATTTCGCATACTTGTTATAACAACAATTTTGACATTCCTCGTCTCATGAGCATTACGAGTCCTCCCCCCCCCCCCGCAGAACTGGGGCCGGGGTTCAACCGACACTACCGAGACTTAAGAAGGCCGTATCACTGAAAAGTGACGTCACGGCAAGGAGACCCCGTACCTTCGAATGCCGGGAGGAAATGATCACTGTTGTTGAGTAGAAAGATACAATTTCCTTTGCGTCAGATCTGAAAGGCGTTTTGGCTAGTGTTTATATATTTTGTGCTTTTAATAATGAATGTTATTTTTTTTTTCTAGAGAATTGAAGAAAACCATATAGATTTTTGTATTCAGATGGATAATATATCTTTTTTAGTCATGTTTACGTCGACCAAAAATTAAAAATTGATATATTAATTTTCTAGATTTTTTTTTTAATTTTCCAAAAATTTTCTATTCAGTATTTTAAAACTTTATATAATAGTTATCTTCTAGCATCTAACTAGAAACAAAGTTAACAAAGTAATATTCAATAGCATACTACTGGCTAAAAATATATTTACAAAAATTACTATTAGGTTCGTTAATCCAAAAAAACCAAGTTTTAGTTTCATGTAAAGAAAAGAATGCAAAAAGTTTGCGTTAAAAAACAAATTTTTATTAGCATTTCAAAGATTATAAAATATTAAAAATTCGCAAAGAAGAAAGCATACTCTATGTAGAAGATAAATGACATAAACATGCTTTTCTTTAATACTCTTATTTTAATGCAATTATTTATTTAGTATTACTGCAGTTTTTAATTCCAAGAATAACTTTAAATGAGTAATTAATAGCATTATCCCATTTCTCAAAGCTCAAAACATTATAGATCTTTAAAAAAGCATGAAAATGCCTTTTCTGTTGAGTATATAAAGTAAATTACAGGTAGAAAGCTAAAACAAAACTCAAATTTTAAAAACACTATGCATTAGTCAAACAAATTACTGCACCACTGTAGCAAGTGAATTCCTTTCCGCATAAATTTAAATGCTAGCAGCAAAAATTATAATAATAATAAAATTAGCTTTATGTATATTTGCACATTATTTATGCCTGGAGTTTAAAAAAAATCATCTAAATAAATCTGATTTTGTGATAAATGAAATAACAATTACATTAAATATTAGCACATTAGATGCAGCAAAACATTAAGATTTCTACATTTAGAAAAATATACACATAAGAAATAACAAGCATTGAAATAAAAGTAGTTCATTTCGTGCTTTATAAAATACATAAAGGAGTTTTGCTAAATCAAAAGCTTAATGTCGAATAAACTATTACTTTGACCTTTCTATAGAATTCATTTTCACGCATCTATAATAAATTTGCATGTTATCATAAGTATTGTTGATTATCATACATAATGCAAATAGCATATTATTTATATTAGTAAAACTGAAACAAAACTAACTCTATAAATATTTCTTTGCAAATTGTTTATGCTTATTTTTCTAGAAAAGTGCCTAAAACTTAATTAGTAAAAAAATGAAATAAATGTATACATTTGCATATTAATATTACAAATATTATGAGTACACAAGTACTACCTCATACACCTTTATCTATCATTCTTAATCACACTAATCAAAACTAATAACACTGCTTTCTCATTCGAATTGTAATCAGAAATCGTAAAATACAATTAAAATATATTTCAGCTCTCTAAATGCTTAATTAAAGATTAGATTTCCATTAAATCATGAAGTTTGCATATAATACAACAAAATAAATAATTCATTCAAATTGCCATAAAAATATATGTACTATATGTTTCATTAATATTTAAAACATTTTATACAAGCATAAATAAAACTTACCAAACAGTTATATAAACTTAAGGCCTTATTTAAACTGAACACAAATTATCTATTTTACTAGAGTTTGAAGCTTTCGTTTCCTTAAAGTGCTTCTCAGCACATCATTCTTTTGATTACAGTAGTTTTTAAGAAAAGTATTGCATGATGCTTTTATGACAAAATTTAGAATATTTTCTAAGGTGTGTCCGTTATTACATTGGTCATAGGTTATGCATTCACTGTCTATTAAAATTTGATACTTTAATGCCCATGCAAGAGATCGCTGATTGCGTACCTTTAAAAAATTATCTTCATGTTCTTCAGATAATAATTTTTTTACTACAATATAGGTATATGATACGACAGTTATTACATCTGGTTGTGGACATAGCAATCCACCTCGGTCCATATTCATTATGAAGCGATATTCTTCATCCAACTCCAAAGTTTTGTCTAAAGTTAGGTTTTCTCGACAATACTCACATTTCACAGTCTTCAGAAATCTATATACGCAATATACCCAGAGAGATATGTTATGAGTGGTATTACATTAATAGAATCCAGCTCATTTTGAGTTACTTGTAACGTACAGAAGGCATTAATAAAATTCTTGTCAGTATCAATGAGGTCAGTATCTGTATCAAAACTTCTGATTTCAATCTTTCCAAACTTTTTTGATTCAAGAATCAAAGGTAAGAAATTCTGCATCCGCAGCTTGCCCTCTGATTCATATATCTGAGTTATTGCTACATTTGTACCATATGTAGTTTTGAATCGTTTTCATGACAAAGATTACAACAAACAGCATTTGTTTTCTCAATAACTGCTGTAACATCATTACAGTTACTTATGTTTTTAGGTATGACATTATTTCCTAACTTTGTTGCTTGAATGCCTTCAATGTAAATATTTAATTTAAAGCCCTTCAGTCACCACTACTGATGCTACAATACATGGTGCGGTTCGTAAAGTTATCAAAGCAAAGATGATAATATCTGATTTCTGAATGATGGACCACTGTTCTGGCAAACTAATTAAGCATAACTTTTCAGAGAGCTCAGAAAGACTAGTAAATGTCATTTTTTTTTGTCATAGTCTTCTTTGGATTTTATGCTTTCAGTAATTGCAGTTTCTAAAGCCTTGTTTTCCAATCTTTCTTTCTTGCAGTCAAAACATTCTCTTTTCTTACAGTGTTTCGACAAATAAACCGCACAATTAGGAAGTTTTGTAGGAACAGCATTGTATGCTAGACGAGGATGCTGTAAAACTGCTGTCACTTTTCTGCCGGTTCTTTCATCGTAGATTTCCGAAACTCTTTCAATGTCACATGCAGCAAAATGAAGCTCACGGACCTAATGAAATAAAAGAAACAATTAGAATCCTCATAAAAATTCTATAAGGGAAAAAAATTTTTTTAACCTTTCTAAAATGTTGCAATAAGTGTATTTAAGTAAAAAATGTTAGCGTAATTGAAAATCAAGAATTTTCATTATTCAGTTAAGTTCAAAAAATTACTTCTTATAATAAGAAAACAAAATATGTTTACTTTAAAATTTAATGGTTTTGCCAGATTCTTTATTAGCTTAAATTCGAAGCTAAATTTTGGTGAACATATACTTTTAAAATATTTATGATTATAGTTCAAGAATATATTTAATAGAAATTTTCCTTCTTTTGTTTACATTTTTTAAATTATAAATACAGTTTTGACTAATGTACTTCATAATGTTTTACAATTGGTCTCTTTTAACTATTACTGAATTTGAGAACAGACATCAGTTTTCAGTTTTTATGTGAACTAAGTTTTAAATTATTTTGGGCCTAAAATGCTACATTTTTAATATATATTATAATTAATATCGGAGTCCTCTTATGTCAATATCACTCTAGATTGTTATGGCATGTTCTAAATATTTGTTAGTTACAATACTTAAATTATTTAACGATTTAATTAACAATTTCTAAAATTAACGATTCGTAAAAAGATTAGAATTATAACTAGGGTAATCATAAATTTTTTCATTACAAATTTATGTTCACCAAAATTTATTTTATTATTCACTTGTGAAAGGTGACAACTGAAATTTTCAAATCATCTGACATTTTGCATACAAAAATATATAGCTAAATTTTTTGTTGTCTTAATTCTTTTGAAAATATTTCTTACCTAGACCAAAAAATTCAGTTGCATAAATACAGTGAACGATAAAATACATAGTGAATGATATGGAATACATTAAAATATATAATGAGCAGATTGATATTTAGTATGATAGACAGTAATCAAGAAAACATATCTTTCTTACCCTAGAAGCTTTCGTAGGCTGGAAGTTTTTTCGATGGATCGCGATTATCCATCGCTTTGGGAGATCTGGCTCCCTCGTTAAACTAAAATCCGACGCTGTGGCCTGTTGTCCTTTGGAGGTTCCTTTTAATCCAGAGACGCAACATCTAGCCGGAATAAGGTGTAGTAAAATCCAAAAAGGAAAAATAAAACAACAAGAAGAGATACAAAAATACAGCAACGGCGAACGGTCGCACCAACACTACCGAGAGCTGGTGAATATATCAGTCAAAGGTCAAGGCTACGAGTCGCTAGAGGTCTCCTCATCGTGACGTAAGATGACGTAGCGAGGGGAGTGATACGGCCTTCTTAGTCTCGGTGGTGTCGGTTCAACCCCTTTCCCAGGACCTTGGAGGCATCGGCGCAACGCACTCGAAACAACGCGGCGCCACTGGTCGTTAACTAGTCGCTCGGGCTGCCCGTCGCAGAGGGTCATTACCCAGCGAACCCGGGGCGCTATCCCCAGGCTACTAGTGCCGCTCTGCCCTAAGACTTGCCGGACCCAGGGCTGGCCAATAAGTGACCTTTCCGGAGCCCTCAGAACCACTGGTTCGTAATTTGTATACCGCCGTAGTCGAGAATACCTAGGTACAGATCCTAGCCAGTAGCTTCACAGAGTTCTCTACGTCTAGCCCCGGGGGAAAATATTTGTTATAAGCGATAATAATGCCAAATGTCGTTTACGCACTATGTTAAAATTATTTGAAAAAAATGAACGATGCACCTTTTTTTCCGCTCACGCGCAATGAAAGAGAAAGGAAAGTAGGTTACCATTAATTAAGAATTTCGCCAAGTGAATTATTTTTGGAGCAAACCGAAAAAAGTGTCCAAGATTAATTTTTAAGTTTCTCGGCAAATTTCTTACCAAATACGCGAAATTTAATATTTAGGCAGAATTTGAGACGTAAATTCAAAATATGTGAAAAAAATCATTATATCATTTTAGGAAACGTCCGATCTTGTGTGAAAATAGATTTTATAGCATAGAACACTAGAATTTTTATAGCATAGAACAATGCTATAAGAAATCTAATATATTCACGCTTTCGAGATATGAAAAACGCAAATTAAATTTCGCCAATCGGCCCACTAAAACAGGAGGTATAAAACTGTCCCCTCCTTTTATGTGTTTTTTATGCAGATTATACTACTGTATTGATTTTATGCACAATTATTAAATGTTAGAGTAAAATCGATGAATATAACAAAAAAAAATAGTCCACTTTCGAAATCTAAAAAATGAAGCCACAAAATGAAAAAGAATTGTGTTAATTGAAAATAATATTCGACGCTTAAGTTTATTGACAGACTAAAATCTGGAATCGACTACAATCAGTTACAACAATAATCGTGGCAAATCATTGATGGTAGGATTTAAAACACGGTTCCAAGATCAGACCTCCTAGAAAGTCCAGACAACTGCGGCCTCCAGCTCCGGTGTTTCAGGTTTATAGAGAATTTCCTGCAGTGTCAAACAGTGGTACCATTCCGAGTTTTAATATATTTCTTGGGGGTGAGCTGGACTTCGTGGCAGTTTTTACGGTTAATGTATGACCTTGATTTGTCCTGATGAATTCTCATGCCCTTATAGTGGATTGTTCTTAATCTAGCTATAATAGATGCTATGTTTCTAGGGCAGCCGAAGTCTCCTACAAATGGCTTCTTAAAAGTAGGAAAAAAATTACTTAGTATAATTCAACCCTTGAAATAAAATTTTTAAATTAAAAATTATTCAGAGATAATTCGAAGCAGAAAGAAGAATTAAAAGACTCGTCCTAATTGATAACATTATCGATTTGACCTTATTGTGTTTATCGTCTAATTAATGAAAAATTTAGAATAATTTCTAGCGAAATTGGAACCTCTTCAGTGAAAAAATATAATATCTTCAAAAGATACAGATGCACAGAGATTCAAAGAGATATTTTTAAAAACGGAAAATTAAAAGTTGGTTTAAAGAACATGGTTCATTTATTCATTTAACATAGATTCTATTTTCACTTTTTATTGCCCCTTTCGCACCTGCTGAGAGTAATACTCTCACAGAAGATAAACTATCATGATTTACCAAAGCTTTACACAGGCGAAGAACATTATCTTTAAATAAACATTTTTAAATAATAATAACAATTTAAAATAGATGACAAATTTCTAGAAAAAGGAAAATGCTATTGATTTCCAAATGTAATGCATATATGAAGTGGAAATGATAAAGTCCTTTGGGAACAACGGGTATCTCTTCATGGATCATCAAATACCTTGTAAGAGCTGCTGTCTATCTCTTACGTGAAATCTGAAGAGTAGTGACTGCACAGAAACAGTGTTAAAACTACCTTTTATTACACTCTTTAAATTATTTACAACGCGTCAACTCGACGATAACACACTACGCCTTTGCTTGGGCGGTAACTGAAACAGTAAGAAGCAAACTCGAAATTTGAAGATATTAACAAGTAGTAGAATTACGCTACAGGGTTCAGACTATCATGTTTTCTAACAGAAAGTTGATAAATTTAGTGGTAGCAAAATAATAGCTGTTACGCCACGTTTAACCAGCAATAACTACTAAGCCGAAGCTCGCGTTACAACACGCACAGAATTTTCCCAGACTCTCTAACTTTCCCTTCTAGAACTTGCTATTTAAACTTTTTCTCCCACTGGTAGAATTTGCATTCCTACACGCGCGCTACCAAATTTAAATATTCTGGCACTGACAATTAGAGGAGGACTTCAAATTAAGTTTAACTGGTTATTTAAAAATAAATATAAATCCCTACAACATTGTACCAAAAAACAATGGAAACTGTGTAGGGCTCTGTTGTAATTGAAAGCTAACTCTGAAAACTAGACTGAAAGCGAGCTATCCCTTAAAAATGTCGCAAAATGCTGAATAAAGTCAAATTAACCTTTTTATTTTTCTTGAGTTGAATAGAACAGGTACACTGCGCAAAAAAGAAAATGGGACAGTTCTATATCTTCCGTTCTACTGAGTCGATTGAGGAATGTCTCGAAAGCTCGACTTAAGGTATATATTAGATTTATCAAAATACCTATGTCATTCTAACATAGGTATTTTGACACACAATCGGACTAGTTCTGAAATGACACGCCAACTTTTTTTTTTCATATTTCGATTCTACGACTCAAATTATGCCAAACTGGCAAGTTTTGTAAAAATCGCATGAGTAGTTTTTAAAAAATTAGCTCTCAAAATTTTAGCTCGTCAGTGTCAATTGAATTTGATATATATTTATTAATCTCTGTTTTTTTTATTAAACTTACTTGATTCCTTCTTCCAGAATTTGAAATTTAAGCTTAATCCGAACATAATTCGCCCATTTTTTTATGATTTATTTTTAAAATTTGTATTTTTAAATATTATTTATAAATTTTTCGAAAGCATTTTTGTATTATAACCTATAAAATTTTTAACATCGTCTTAAAGTAGATGCATTTTTAGACACAGCTGCCAAAAATTAGAGTTTTTTATTCAAAATTTTCTAAGATATACATGATATTGGACCGTCTTGAAATTTGGCATCTTGTTTTTGAGCGATAATAAAGCCAAATGTGGTTTACGCACTCTGTTAAAATCATTTGAAAGTATGAACGATGACTTTTTTCCGGCTCGTCTGCAATAAAAAAAAAAAAGAAAACGAAAATAGGTTGCTATAAATTAAGAAGTTCTCTAAGTAAATTATTCTGGGCGAAAACTGGAAAAAATACGTCAAGATAAATTTTTGACTTTCTCCTTGAATTTTGCATCAAACTTTACAAAATGTAATATTTAGGCGTAATTTGAGTCGAAGAATCGAAATATGGAAAAAAATTGGCATTTCATTTCAGAAAAAGTCCAATTTTGTGTCAAAATACCTATGTTAGAATGATGCTATATATAAATCTAATATATTTCTTAAGTCACGCTTTCGAGACATGATAAACGTAATTTGAATTTCGTCAATTGGCCCAGTAGAACAGGAGATGTTGAATTGTCCATCATCCCCTTTTTTTCCCCTTTGTAGTGTACAATTTCTGCTACAGACGAAACTTTCACCACTTGTGAGTATTTAAGTTAACATAACAGACAATTAATTTTAAATGTAGGTAACGTTGCCTAAGACTACACATAAAATAGACTAAATTAAGCTCGCTCAGAATTTTAACGGCGAATATTTTCAAACATCGGTTATCGAGAAGCTAAAATCGGTATATAAATTTAAGCACAGCTGGCGAGACTAACTAGCAGCAAAACGTGATTACCAGAAGCTGCCATCTAAACGTTAAAACTTTCAACTTAAATGCACAAAACTTAATTTGAGTTCTGGTGAGGAATACGGAGAAGGAGGTTGTATTAAAAATTTAAATCATTGTAACTGCTTAATTAACATAAATTACCTTACAACTGATTAAAGGTTATTAAATTAGTTCTTAAATTTGATGTATTAAGAATTATTTGCTGATTTCAATTTTAGAAACTAATGTAGAAGCACTGCGATAGCATTTTGTTTTCAAATGTTATCTTACTCCTGCAGTACAAATGAGTTTAAGAAATTAAATTTTATTTATACTGCATAATCTAATAATTATTTTCATGCAGTATTAAGGAAATATTCTTTTAGCGTAAACAGAAGTTTTAATTTTAAGTTTATAAAATATATTCGGCACAAAACGAGAAGTATAAGAAGGTATTTATGTAATTAAATAATTAATAATTTGCCACATGATTTATTTTAGGCTGTGTAAAGTTTAGGTACCTTCTCAGCAAACATGAACTGTAACTAAACTTTAGACAAACTGGCAGCGAATTATCGCCAAATCTGAAGTAAAATCATGAACTTAAGAGTAAAAGACCCTTTATTGCTAACTAAGACGAACAGAAGGTACACGTGGTGCTTGCAAATCAGTTAACCACTTGTGTTGAGATAATTTAAAGTACAGCAAGTTCAAATGTAAAATTTAAATTCAAATGAACTGTTAGCCAAAGGCTACATAAATCAACTATCCCGAAGTTGACTCAAAACTAAACCGGCGTGAATATCAACTACCAGAAATTATAACGAAAGCAGAAGAGTACAAATCTTTCCTATCTTCAACTTAATAACGCTGCCTCGAGAGTCAAAACACGCTGTGTCTTCCAATTTAAAACCCTCATTTGAAATACATGCGAACTAATTTGCATTCTGGCGGGAAAACGGAAAGGATTCTGGCGAGAAAGTAGAGATTCAAAACATAAAATGACTAATTAATTAACAAAAAAAATTTATAACTGAATACATTTTTTTCCTCCTTAAGGGATATCTTGGTTTTCCAGCAACAAAAATGCTACAAAAGCGTTTTCTTATCATTTTGTTAAGAAAGTTTTGGCAGTTATATCAAATATGTTCCCTCTTCTTACTATTATAAGTCCTTCTCGACAGCTCAATACTACCAGCTACAGAAATATAAAAAATTTATGTTCTGCAATAAATGTGACTTTTAAGTTTGGGACAATTATGCTTTAAGTTTTTCTAACGGTTAGTTTTAAGTTAATTTCTATGCCATAGTTCTTGTCTCTGTACTCACTTAAACAAGGTATTTACACAAATTGAATGGTAAGTGGCATAGCTTAAAAGTGAGATGTTAACTCTCACTCTGAAGATCTGTAGCTTGCTCCGAGGTTCTCCTTTCATTAGTGGAAATCGCTTGCAGAACCTTAAAAGAGCTACGGCATGGCATAGCGGAACTCGTAAACCAGGCATGTCAAACTCATAGGTACACTTGGGCCAAACAAACAAGGTTTAACTTTAGGCGAGCCGCAAAAAAAAAAAATCAATATTCATAGAAACGTAGATTTATTTCGAATAATACAATAATAAACATATATATATATATATTTATATAGAAAAGAACAAGAAAAATTTAATGTTTACGTCCTGATACTTGACATCTCTTCTCTGCTATTATCTTTCCTATTTCGGGAGAAATTTTGTTTGCAGTGATAACTTTCAACGCTGACCCAAGGTGAGCATCATTAATACGGTTTCTAATAGGAGACTTATTACCTTTCATGACTGAAAATAACTGCTCGCACCGATAAGTGCTACCAAACATGGAAATAATTTCATATGCGAATTTTCGAGTATTTTCAAACCTGGCTGGTAAATATTTGTAAAATTCAGGCACGCCCACTTCAATGAATTTTGCTTTCAAATTTGAGTTGCATTGAATCTCGATCACCTCCATTTGCATATGGCTGGGTACTGAGTCAATACTTATTGAGAAAATCGAAGAAAACAAAAAAAATTTGTCTTCGAGGGAACTAAAATCATTAAACCTCGTTTCAAATTCAGTTGTTAAATTTGCAATTTTTTCTGCGTATTTTTGATACGAACAAGTATCATCTAAACTTGATTTGTTCATGCTGCACGTCGGGAAGTGCGTCAAATCTTCATTTTTAAGTTGTTTTTCCCAAAGAACTAGTTGACATTTGAATGCTTTAATTATGTCAAACATGTTCGTAATGATATGATCTTTTCCTTGTAACGATAAATTTAAATCGGTTAAGTGTTTGGTTATATCAACCAAGAAAGATAAATCTTGTATCCATATTGGATCGTAAAACAAACTTACGTCTTGATTTTTCGTTTTTAAAAACTGACATATTTCTTCTTTCAAATCCCAGAATTGTTTGAGAATCTTGGAGCAAGATAACCAACGTACCTCGGTATAGTAGGACAAACCCGAATATTCACTATCTAACTCACTTAAGAAAGCAGTGAATTGACGCTGATTTAAACCTCGAGATCTTATAAAATTTATAACTTTTTTTATATATGACAAAACATTCTCCATATTTATTACTTTCGTGCATAGAACTTCTTGATGTATAATACAATGCATATGATGAATGTTTGAACCGTGAATTTCACTAAGTTTTTTTCTTAGTAATGCTACGAAGCCCTTGTTTTTCCCGGTCATTGATGGAGCGCCATCTGTAGCTACAGAATTTAATTTTGCCAAAGGTAGATTGTATTTCTGCAGAAGTCCAAAAACACAAGTAAATATATCTTCTCCTGTGGTAGTACCAGGCATCGGTATTAGTTCCAGTAATTCCTCAAAAATGTTAAAATTCTTGTCACAAGAACGAAGAAACACTGCTAATTGAGCTTTGCCACTAATGTCCGTGCTCTCGTCACAGGCAATGGAGAAACTTTCGAAACTAGATGATTTTGCTTTGATCTGATCACTTAAATTCGCGGCTAAATCAGTAACTCTTTCCGCAACTGTATTTCGAGACAATGAAATTGATTGAAAAGCCTTCACATTTCCAGGACAAACAATTTCTCCAGCTTTCATTAGGCATTCCTTGATGAAATCACCGTCAGTAAAAGGCTTCGAATGTTTAGCTATCAACTCGGACAAGACGTAGCTTGCATGTACCGCCGCTTCACTTTCTTGCAATACTTTACTAAACATGGACTGTTGCTTTTTCACTCCTAACTTGAGCTCTTTCAACTTTTCTTCTCTCATTAATCCTTCGTAATTGTTATATTTCGATTTGTGTTGTTCGTAATGACGTTTAATATTATATAACTTTGGTACATTAATAGTATTATTACATATCAAGCAGATTATTTTATCTTTTATTTCACAGCAAAAATATTCTAATTCCCATTTTACTTGGAATATTCTATGTTCGTCAGCGATTTTTCGTTTAATTTTACTACCACTTGGTTTTGATATAGACATACTGAATACAAAGGGCTGGAATAAACACGGTTAACGTTAAAAAGTTAACAAAAATTTATTCTTTCCACAAGAGATAAATCAAAATGCTGAAATATTTCTTCAAAAATATTCTAACAATATCACAAAATGTCAAACGTTTAGCAAAAATCAATTCAAAACAGAGAAACTAATTCTATCTCACAGCGAAATCGCTACAAATCAATCACAGCATTAAGTAAACAAACAGTTCGCTAGAACTACAGCTACTACTGAGATGAGTTGTTTGTTCTCGGCTTTTATAAGCTTTATAATTAATTTCTCGAATATACTGGAAACATCTATAAATATCTGGATTTTTGTGGATGGCAACAGCAATTACGAGATATTTATTTATTAGGTATTAAATGCACGCGCTGTTCTATTTTTAACCTTCCAACGCAGCTGTCTTTTCAAAAATCGTCTGCGTTGCTAAGGCAACATGAAGCAAATCTAATTACAATTCTAAATAAAAAAAACTAACTAAATAAATAACTATGAAATCCGTAACAATATGAATTAAGTAATAATTAATAATAAAGCAAAGTGCATGCACATGCATGCACCAATATATCGTACAAAACTATGATTGGAAAACTGAGACCATGAGTTCGGCCACATTCGGCTATCGGGGGATGCGTACAAGTTCTGAGTGCACGTGTCCCCCAAAAGCCGAAGGTAGCTGAACGCAAGCTACTCGCACGCATTTGTAATTTAAGTAGTGTGTGTGTCAGCTCGCTGTGAGTAATCTAACAACACTGAATAAATTATAGTTAATTACTTAGCAGTAAACATTTCATTTTTTTCTTCGTCGATATGTTATTTTATTATTATATATTATTATTTGCCGATATATTGGCCGGGCCTCAAAAATATTTGTTGTGGGCCGCATGTGGCCCGCGGGCCGCGAGTTTGACATCCTTGTCGTAAACTGTTCCAAGACTGTTTCCATTCGGACCCCAATTGTTTGTAGACTTCAATTAGGATATTGATGTAATCATGTCGAAACCTTAGTGTAATTAGGATATTGTTGTAATCATGCCGTGACCGGCAAGTACCTCGCTGTTGTGACCAGAAGTGCTCGATTTTAGTTTGTTATTATTTAGGTTTTGTAACTCCACAAGTCGTGGTTAATAAAGTGTCAGTTATGGTTTAATATTTGAAGTTGTTATCTTGTATCTGATGCATAAGAACTTCCAGCGACGATAAGTTACCAAGCTTTGAGTTACAATTTGTGGATAACCTTACTTTTTATACCATAGCAGTTATAAGATTTTCATAAAAAATATAAAAATATGTCTTCTTCCTCCAGAAATTATCAATGGAACAATGGCAATCAGTGAAAACTTTTAATGTTTGTTTGCAAGTTTCGTGACTCTTGCAGTTCGTTGTTTACAGAAAAAAAAATTCAATATTTGAAGGGGGGAAAATGTGATATTCTTTTTCAAGATGCGAATGGTCAAAAAGGCTATAATCGAGGAACTATGCATTTGTGTATAAGTTTAGACTAGAGCAAACTAGGTTCAGGTGTGATGAGAAGCCGTTTATCAAGATATTCAGATATGCTTTGCAATACTTCAATTAATGACTGATTTCTTAACGATTTATTTTTCTCTTGAGTTATTATTTATTATTACTGGTAACACCAATATTGCATGGAATGGCAACAGTTATTGTTTGTTTAAATGATATTCTCACAAATTAGCAATTAACCCTCTGTTTTAGTTGATTAAAGCTTTATATAAGCTTCTGGAAAGAAATGACTTACTACGTTTACAATAATTTAATCAATTATAACTAATTTATGCTTTATTTTTTGCAAAATGGGAACCCTTCCGAAATCAGAAAGATTTAATGTTGAACCCTCATGTGTTGGAGCAGAATCTGAATAGAAATAGTGGAGAAAAAACATTTTCAAATTTCAACTGAAAGAGGCAACTGAGGAAAGAAAACTACAGCCTCGCAACCGGTATAGTGGTTAGCGTCGCTGACTGCCGTGTCGAAGGGCTCAGGTTCGAATCCCGGAGAAAGCATGGATGTTTGTAAATGTGTAGTGTCGGTGCGGCATGGCGGCACTTTAAATATGCGGCGAACAGAAAGTCCTCTCATGTGGGTTGGTGGAAGGGGAGAGGGGTGGGAGACCTTCGGATCCATCCTCCAGGACCCCCGGACCCGGCAACCCCCCGGGGTGCTCTCCATCAAAATGGGGGGGGGCGGAACTGACCCAAATCGCACTGTCACCTGTTAGGTGCTCAAGGCTGTTGCCAACGACAGGGGTAATCTAGCGCTCCTTGACACGAGAATTCTCGTGGGCTTGAGCTGACTCTGTCAGACAAGTGAGCATGAGTAACAACAACAGAAAACTACAACTCTTATGTAATTTCGTATCTGAAAGTGTTACTCAATAAATTAATGACTCTGAATCGTATGATAAAGCAATTAATATTCTAGGTTCATTGTACGTTGCTGAAAGAAATTTAATATTTTCTCGGCATTAACATCTACATTGCAACAAGCAAGTGAGTCTGTAAATGAATATTTACAAATATTAAAGTAACTGAGCAAGGATTGGAAATTTAAGTCTGTTACTGCTGAAGAATATAAAAATGGGTGTACTAGAGATGCACTGATCCGAGGTGTAAAGAATCCAAGCATTCGAGAACGGCTACTAGAAAATGCCACTATTTCACATTCATGAGTTGAATGGTTCAACACCGGAGTACCTAGATGCACTGACCTTACCTCCATCGAAGAATATTCACTTTCGAATTTACCAGGGTGAACTAGAAAAGAAGAGAAAGTAACAGTAATTACAAAAGCCATTGGAGAAAACTTATGATCGAATTATAGCATTAGAGCTTGCTGTACATAATTCTGACTCATATTTAACATCTTCTTCAGCACCGGTAGCTGCTGTTGAGCAGTTTGAAAACAAAAACGATGATACTGAACAACTGGCAGTGGTTGCTCCTATTCGTAGAGGTGGGTTAAGCGGCTAGCAAACCTGACAGCCGGCAGGGCCCTATGAGCACACTGTCATCTGGAAATACACTCACGTTTGTGAAAATTGCAACACCATGAAGGACTTACGCGAGTGAGCTGAAATTTTCAGGAAATGCAAAGTAGCGCATGATATGCAAATGATTAGAATTGCAAATCCGTAGCGCATGCGTATGCTGAGCAGTGCCCTCTGAACGGCTGATGGATCCGAATAAATAGACGGCTGTAGCGAGGCGTGTATGGTTATCGGTGGTTATCTGCTAGTGGTAAACGTTAACTCAATCTGTACTTATGCCTCGTCGACGAAAGAGAGCGAGATTTGAACAACTTACAGAGTTTGAACGAGGGAGAATCATCGGCCTTCGTGAAGCTGGATTGTCGTATCGTGCAGTAGCCTCTCGTGTGCAGCGTAACAGCAGCACAGTGATGCGCGTTTGGAAGCAGTGGACGGACGAGTGTCGGACAACTCGGAAATCCGGGAGTGGACCCCGAAATGTGACGTCAGCTCGCGATGATAGACACCTGGTCCGCATGGCGCGGACGGACCGTACAGCTTCCTCTAGACAATTGGCAGCACTGTGGTCAATAGCTACAGGTGTTTCATTGTGTGCTTCATCAATTCGTAGACGTCTGCTGCAGTGTGGACTGCGCGCACGGACTCCTTTATACAGGATCCCCCTAACGCACGACCATCGCCGCCTGCGGCTACAATGGGCCAATCAGCATAGAGACTGGCGTGCTGATTGGCAGCATGTCGTGTTTTCTGACGAATCCCGCTTTAATTTGTGGTACCATGATGGCCGCATTCGTGTCAGACGCTATGCCGGTGAACGCCACCTTCCGGAGTGCATTATCGAACGCCACAGTGGACGAACACCCGGAGTTATGGTCTGGGGCGCCATAGCATATCATAGACGATCTCAATTGCTACGAATTGTGGGCAATCTGAACAGCAACCGGTATATCCGTGAAGTTCTACAGCCCGAAGCTGTTCCCTTCCTTCAAAGCTTGCCAGGCGCTGTATTTCAACAGGACAATGCCCGCCCTCATACTGCTCGGATTGTTAAATCCTTCTTTGCAGCGCAGCAGGTACAGCTTCTTCCTTGGCCTGCGTGTTCCCCGGATATGTCGCCAATTGAACATGTGTGGGATGTCATTGGTCGGCGTCTTGCTCGTGATCCTCGTCCTGTTGCGTCTGCAGACGAACTTTGGGTACGCGTACAAACGATATGGAATGCTCTTCCTCAGTCAGACATTCAAACTTTGTTTGACTCCATGCCACGTCGTGTAGCAGCACTTATTGCGGCGCGTGGTGGCCACACAAAATACTGATTCTGATCTCTTGTTCTTGTTTGTTTGCTTTGAACATTTAATCATTTATTTGTACCACTACCACTCAACTGTGTATTAAATTGCATTCAATTATGACGATTCCTTCTTGGTGTTGCAATTTTCACAAACGTGAGTGTACAAACTTCTTCTAATTAAAGACAAATATCAAGTAAAATTGTTTACTACAATTAGCTCAATAAAATAGTGTATTCATTAGTCCAGTTTACTTAAAAGTAACAAATCGTAAAACATGTGGCACTTTAAATTTTCTCACGTTCTAGCTTCTTATATTTCGTGTTTTTAGAAATTTTGTATTGAAACATCCCGAAAACGATTACACCCTGTAGTTCCAAAAAAATCTACCCTTCCATTGAGGGGATCGGCTTACAAGAAATTATTACCATTGATGTTACTCGTTTTCCAAGAAGCGCTGGTTAGTTTCAGATACCTTCCGGGAGTGGAGACTGTGAAAAGTTCCTAAGCCGATGTGGAAACCGTCCAAGCCGCTTGACCGACGATCTTTTACTGCCAATATGGATGAGCCATTAAGCTTCAAACGACTTCCTCATTTTCTAACTCAATTTGCCAGCACTATACACAAAAGTTCTCAATGACTGTTATAATCAAACCTCTGCCATAAGCTCTAACATTTTAAACAATGCTTGCTCTCTTCAGTATTCAGATTGACTTCTTCAGTGTAGTTTCAGTTTGCTTTGTTAATGTTTATACGGAAAAAAATTATTCCTATGCCCCATTTCTTAAATTGGTAAGTATAAGCATTTATTTGAATAATACAATGTTACTTATAATGTAATAATATAGTAGTTTATAATAAAGTTCGCGATTTTTAATGGCATTTCGGTTTTATTACATATAATTCATAATATCATTTAAAAGATTATCATATTATGAAGATTAAATAGAGTTTTAAAATTTCATTATTTTGAATGAAAGTAAATGTTCTCAAATTTAAACATTCTTTAATTTCGCTTCATTTAATAATACTATAAAATTCTTTCTGGTACTTATATTTTAAGTTTAGATAAAATCTGATCTGGAATAAAACAAGGAAACTTTCGGAGAAAAAATTAACTGTAGTGGAGGCCACATGTTTATTTAAAGAAAAATGTGCAGATATGAAACGATACTCATGATAGTAATTTGGAGCACCATTTTACAGGGAATCGATGCCACCAACAAATTCCTACATCAACTCAATGCAACCTATTTTAAGGAGCTGATTTTTTAAAATCTTTGGAAATTTTTATTGCAGGATTCCCTCATAAATTTTTTGACATAGAAAAAAAGCAAATTTTATAACATCTTTGACATTTGAAGAGCGTAATCGCAGGAAACAAAAAAGGAAAATATTTTTATTAGAGTACTGAAGAATTTAAATCATTTTCAGAGTGCAAAAATTTTATTTTTAATTCTTTTAATGATATTTGTGACAATATAACAGTGGAACTTGCTCATAAAAATGAAGTATTTAAAAGTAATATAGCAAATTTTAAAATATTCTTTAATTTAAATTTGTAGAATTTAGACCTAGAAGTCTGTACTGAAAAATTAAAGGAGATTTATAAAGATGATATTATAAAGTGTTATAGAATTTGATGATGAAGTGCGACAGTTTTTATTATATTTCAAAGAAGATTAAGGCAAATTTAATTCTGCCACAGAAGTATATCATGCTGCCCCAGAAATGTCATCAACTTTTCCAAATATAAAAATTATTTTGAAAATTTTTCGATCATTCCAGTTTCCAATGCATCAGGAGAAAGATCTTTCTCTGTTTTAAAAAGAAGAAAAATTTATTTAAGAAGTACGATGTCATACGAAAGACTAAACAGTGCGGGTATATGATATCTGGAACAAGAAGTGTTAAATTAATATCGATACCTCGAAAATAATTGATGAATTTGCTAGAACGAAATAAAGAAAAAAACTTACTAAACTTTCTGCTTAATATTTTGTAGGGTCTACTTGCTTATCTGCTGTGTGAAGACTGGAAGAGTAGTGACTGCTCAGAAGAAGAGTTAAAAGTACCCTTTATTACACTCTTTAGAAATTTACAATGCGTCAACTCGACGCTAACAAACTACGCCTCTGCTTGGGCGGTAACTGAAACAGTAAGAACTAAACTCATTTGAAGATATTCACAAGTAGTAGAATTACGCTACAGGGCTCAAACTATCCTGTTTCCTAAAAGAGGGTTGAAAATCCAGTGGCAGCAGACTAATAGCTGTCAGGCCAAGTTTAACCAGCAATAAATGCTAAGCAGAGGCTCACGCTACAACAAGCACAGAGTTCGCCCACACTCTCTAACCTGGTATTTAAATCTTTTCTCCTACTGGTAGAATTTGCATTACTTCACGCGAGCTACCAAATTTAAGTATTCTGGCATTGACAATTTGGGGAATGAAGGCTTATAGGAAAGAACGTAAACTTAAATTTAATTGGTTGTTAAAATTATTTATAAATCCCTACAAGTTATTTAATTCAATAATCAATTATTTTAGTTTTAAAATATTTCAGAAAATGTAGTAGCTATTTTATGTTTTACTTTCCTTTCGCATCGAATATTTAACTTTTTGATATAATTTTAATTTTTATATATTTTAATCTTTATGTGCAGTATTTTAGTCTTGAATAAATATACTAATATTTAGAATTAAAAGTATTATTCATAATTTTATTAAAATATTAATAATATTAAGTAATGGTGAGTAATTAAGTATTTATTATTAATTATTTATTATACTTCAGCACTAATTGCGAACTGATATTTCAAACATATAGGTTGTCAGGACTTAATGTTCTGTGCATCATTTTTGGAAACATAATAAAGTCTGTAATAGGGTTCTTCTTCTCAAGTCCTGAACTGGAACAGTGAGCTGATGAAATGTAAGCTTTGTTCTGATGTAACTGTTGGGCTGGATAATAACTGCACGTGAAGGGATTTGAAATCCTCTTTTATTAAATCACTATTATTTACACACTTCCCAACTCGGGAGAGATACAGAAAGTAAAAGACCGCACTTGGGTCGAACTTAACAATCAAATAAATTTAAATGCTAAACCTAAAATAGAACTTAAATCAAACTTTGCTTCGCAGAGCAATTCGCGGAAGTTGGCCTCTCACTAAATGGTGCGTAGCAAGATATACTAATACTAGCGCACTTCAAATTGCTTCAATATGCAATTACGTAGCAAGCACTATGGCTTATAAATTTAAACTGCTAGCTGGTCAGACGAACGTTGAGCAGAGTGTCCGTGATCTGAGACTGAAGCTCTCTCACATTGAGAGGTTTCTACCTCTGGTTTAAATACTACTTGGCTGTACTTCAAATTAGCATAAGCTGAAAACGCGCGCTTCTTCTGACGGGAAGTTGAAACAGAGAGGAGATAGAAAGATTTAAATTAAAATAAAACTTGGTTAGTTTAACTAAAACCTTACAAGGTTGTGGGGCTTTACTATTTAATTCCGATGTTCAGTCTTAGAACCCCAAACACTAACAAGCGAATAATCGTTTAACTGTGAGAATAAACACGTAAGACTTAAGAAGGGTTAACTACCCTTTATTTCGCAAAATACTTACAATCAACTCCTAACTCGTATACAGCAAAGCCTCCACTTGGGCTTTAACTTAAATAATTATGAATTTAAACTAAACTAAGCTTAACTAAAGCTACCTGAAAGATATAGCCGAAGCTATCAGGTTTCAAAGTAGTTGCCCCCTAAGTATTAATTAAATCGGCGAAGCCAAGCAAGGGCCTAAAGCTAGCGAGCGGGCTAGTCAGGAAAATCAGACTCTCTCTCTCGAAGCCGGCGAAACATCGATTTAAATAGGACTCTTGCTCATTTGCGTTAACTGCGTTTCTGAAATTACATTCTGGTAGGAAATTTTAAGCTGAAATTAGAATTGATAGAAAAGGTCCATAACTTAAAATAACTGTTAATAAAATTAGGATAAACCTTACTAGGTAAGTAAATACTTTTCAAGGGTCTTCAGAAATTTTACTGCCAGGAGCCTCCAACTGGTTTAACAACCCGCCCCTGCCTATTCGTTCCGGAAAGTGTTTCTTTTGTGGAACAGACCGTCACATACAGACTGTTTGTCCAGTTAGGGATATATATGTCGAGGACATGGTAAAAAGAGTCATTATCAAAAGGTGTATAAATCAAAACTTGTACGCAATACTGCTAAATCCACTCCAGTTTATACATTAGTTTATACACTAGCATCAATTTCAGTGGTTTCTTGCTGTCTCGACAGATCAGTAACTAAATTCCAAGTAAATGGAGTTCAGCTGAATGCCCTAATTGATACTGGCAGCTCACTTAATTTTATAAATCAGTGTTTTGTAAAAAGATATCGAATTCAAGTAAAACATTATTTTGGTAGAATAATCACAGCTAAGTCTTCTGTGAGCTCAGATATTGCAAGTTGATCTTTAGTTACTGTTAAATTGCAAACCCATGTATATACTACTGTAGAGGTACTAATTACGAAAAATTCGACTTTCTTATCACGCATAAGTTACTAAACGATCATTCTTCTGTTGAGATACAATTTAAAGGTGACTGACTACCTCAAAGAATCTGTTAATTTTCAGCTGCTTTTATTGATCCTGTGTCATTGTTCTCTAATTTAATGCCTGATGAAAAACCCATTACAAAGTCAAGACGCCAAACTGAAGAAGATAAAAATTTGACAGCTACGGAAGCATCTGAATTACTTAAAGAAGGTGTAATTAAACCAAGTAATTCTTTTTGGCATGCACAAGCATTTCTTGTGAAACGAGTAATCGTAGACTCAGAATTGTAATAGATTATTCGCAGAGCATAAACAAATTTATTATGCTTGATGCTTACCCTCTTCTTAAATTTAAAGATTTCAAAGGTATCAAATTATAAAACATTTAGTACTGATGACCTTCGAAGTGATTATTATCAGGTTCCTATCAAAGGATCAGAGATGCACTACATACCTGTTGAAGCTGATTATAAAATATGTAAATTTTTACGTGTTCCGTTTGGTGTAACTAATGGATTTGCTTCTTTTCAGAGAACAATTGATGGAATAATTTCAAATGAAAAATTATCAGGAACCTTTCCTTATCTTGATGATGCAACTATATTTGGCAAGAAAGAAGCTGAACAGAATAATAAATTAGAGAAATTTATGGCTAAAACTAAGAAAAATAACCTTGCTCTGAATGAGGAAAAATGCACATTTTCCATGAAATCTGTAGAATTGTTGGGCTACTTTGTAGCTAATATTGTAATAAAACCTGATCGTAACAGATTGAAATCATTGATGGATTTACCAATTCCCAAAGATATGGCATCTTTACAGCGAACACAATGGGAATGTTTCCTCATTACTGCTGTTGCCTAATTACTGCTGTTCATTAAATGAAGCGAAATTAAAAGATTGTTTAAATTTGAGAACATTTACCTTCATTCAGAGTTATGAGATTTTAAAACTCTAATTAATCTTCATAATATGATAATTTTTTAAATAGTAATAAAACAGAAATGCCATCTAAACCCGAACATTATTAGAAAATATTATATTATTGCATTGTAAGTAAATTTATATTACTTAAATAAATGCTTATACACTCACTTCCAAAAGTTAAGAGGAAAATGCTAATTTCCGGAAGCCAATTAAAATTGAAGAGGATGCAATTCGCTGCAGAGGTAGATGGAAGTATGCAATTATGTTAAGTAACAGCCAATCGCGCTTTCATGTCAAGAAATATGCAAAAAAGGCTGGCTTATAAGAAGCCAGCTTTATGAAAGGTTACAGAAGTTGATTGTAAGTGCTGATAGAAGGCGTTTAAAACTTTCGTACAATTTGTTTTCAAGACATACGTGTTTCTATGACTTCCAGAAGACGAATGGAAGATTCTGAGCTCTGGCGTGCTGTGGGGCGCATTGAAGCAGGACAGTGGATCACAGATGTTGCTCTTTTCTTCGGAGTTCATCATTCTGTAATTTCACGTTTATGAAAACAATTCCAAACCACACAGACAGTTGTCCAAAGGCCCGTAGCCGGTCGCCCAAGGGTTACAACCCCCGTGGAAGATCGATATATTGCTATTGTAGCCAAGCGAAATCGCAGGGCGACCTCCACACGTTAGACATCTATGGTTACAGCGCCCATTGGTAAGGCGATATCTGCAGCTACTGTACCCCGAAGATTACATATGAGTGGACTGTACGCCCGGGTACCTCGATTTTATATTCCTCCATCCGTCCAATCAAGAGCGGCACGATTACAGTGGTGCCGGGAACATGTCAATAGGAATGGTCTCACTGGGACAATGTCATGTTTACTGATGAGTCAAGATTTGCTCTGGAGCCAGATGACAAGCGTATAAGGATATGGCGTGAACAACGAACACGCAATCAGTCCAAAAACAACACCGAACATTACGCATTCCGAGACGGAAGCGTTATGGTGTGGCAGGGATTTCATTAGGATACCGCACCGACTTGCACATCTTTAATCGGGGTCTTTGACGGCTGTCCGGTATCGAGATGAAGCCCTAGAACCCATTGTGAGATTGTACGCTGCAGCAGTTGGCCCTACTTTTGTTTTAATGGACGATAATGCACGTCCCCATAGAGCTGACATCGCCGATGACTACCTGGAGAGTGAAGAGATTGCGCGTATGGCGTGGCCAGCATATTCGCCTGACCTTAATCCCATTGAAAATCTTTGAGATGCTCTTGGCCGTGCTGCAGCTTCACGTTTCCCACCTCCAGCCACTCTTATTGAGCTGGAAACTACTCTACAAGAAGAATGGCGATTGCTTAATTCTGCTGTGGTTGACCACCTAATTGAAAGCATGGTCACAAGGTGTAAACTTTGTATAGAGATGAGGGGGATCACATACAATATTAATGTCCTTTTTTCATTTTATGCTGTTTATTTTCACTTTATACATAATTCTGTACAAGTCTCCAGTATGTCATTATCTGATAACTTACAAACATTTAACATTGTTTTCATTTTTGTATATAATTATTGATTTTGTTTTATGCATAAATATATATGCTACTTTTCTGCCGAGTTTTTGTGAAAATCAAAGCAGTATTTGTTGATTTTTTTTGCGTTTTACATCTTCGTGCTTAACTTTTGGAAATGAGTGTACTTACCAATTTAACAAATGAGGCATAACAATAATTTTTCTGAAACGATTCCACCCTTTTGACTAAAGAACCTTTTCCCCTTTGTGAAGATACTGAAAACTTTCAATTCCCTTACGAGAGATATAGCCAAAACTTCTTTAGGTGCATTTGAGGACAACATACTGTACAGAGTTGAGTACAGTGAATTTACGGTAAAGCAACCTGAGTCAAGATGGATATCCTATACCTTTCTTCTGTAGAACATTAAACTCTTCAGAACGAAAACACTTCTATATTGAAAAGAGGCATAAAAACTGAAACTGCAGACACTTCATTAAGAAATAAGCTATAAAACAATAGCAAGCAGCTATAAAACCTCAAATAGACTTAAATGCATAACTTGATGAACTTAATCACCCCGAAAAAATTCGAATATGTCTTTGGATAATATATAAAAATTTGCCTTTTTCATTAGAAGAATTTGGAAGAACTGTTAATTCATGTGTATGCTGCAATGAAGTAAAATCTCGCTTCTGTAGATCTGAAAAACATTTAATCAAAGCAACAGTACATTTTGAACTACTAAATCTAGATTTCAAAGGTCCTTTGCGTACAGTTTTTCTTCTCATTACTGTGGACGAGTTTTCAATATTCTCCTTTTTAATTCGTATTCTGATATGTCACCTACTACTGTTATTCCTGATCTTCAAAATATTTTCTCAGTTTTGGGGAAGCCAGCCTACATGCAGTTTAATAGAAGGTCTTCATTTATGTCTCGTGAATTAAAATCCATCTTAACTTTACTTGGTATAGCAACAAGTTGCACAACTGTATATAATACTCAAAGAAAAGGCCAAATAGAGAGATATAATAGAATCACATGGCAAACCACCAAACATGCACTAAAATAAAAGAAAATGGTTATCGAATGTTGGGAAGAAGTTCTGCAATCTGTTTCGCATTCGATCCGGTCACTTTTATGTATAGCAACAAATGCAATCGTATGTGAACACATGTTCATCCATGTTAGAAGATCCTACAATGAACGCTCTTTACCTACATGGTTAACCCAACCCGGAACTGCATTAATAAAGAACCGCATAAGAGCTAATAATTATGAGCTTATTGTGCAGGAAGTAGAACTTATTAAGTCTAACAGAGATTATGCTTATGTTAAACTTGTAAGGTTTATCCTAATTTTATAACAGTTATTTTAAGTTTATGCATCTTCCCTATCCCTTCTAGCTTCAGGTTAGAATTTCCTACCAGAATGTATTTCACTGACTTCGTTAGAGAGCCCGAGTTCCTGACTAGCGCGCGTTTGTCATTGGCTACCTCTGTATAAGCTATTGCTACTCTCGGCCGTACTTAAGCCCTTGATTAGCTTCGCCGACTTAATTCAGATTTAATGGCCAACTACTTAGAATCTTGATAGCTTCGGCTATATCTTTTAGCTAAGCTTTAGTTAAGTTTAATTTCATATTATTTTGAGTTCAAGTGGAGGCTTTGCTGTAAGCTCCGAGTTAAGAGTTGACTATGTCATATTTATTTTGAGAAATAGAGGACAGTCAACCCTTCTTGAGTCTTACGTCTCTGTTCACACACTTAAGCGATAATTCGCTTACCAGTGTTAGGGGTTTCGAATGCCTAACTGTGAAATAAAAAGATGAAACTGCAGAAAAAATAAAAAGGTAAACTTCCAGATGATAATGAAATGTTTCAGTGTGATATCTGGCACCCAGAAGAGATACTCATATCCATGTGCCCATGGTATAGGATTGAATATAGTATAATAGGTTGAATAGGGTATAGGGTTGCCCATGGTATAGGGCTTTCAGGTTTTTTTGCTCATCAGAATAAAGATTTCGCTACTTAAGCTCCTGAACCCATGCCAAAACTCTAAGAAAATCAACAGAAGAGGATTGCTAAGACAATAATCTACAGTACCCTAGCAGACCTGAGCCTTTTGTAAAAGACTACAGATAATTACTTGCATGAGAGTGAATCTTTACCTGTTAAAAGGCAGAGGCGTAAGCCTTCTTATCTGAACGACTATATGACTGATTAATAAACTTATGGAGAGGTGAATGGGGTACAATTACTTATTATTCTTGGCAGAATCAAAATATATTACATGGAATGGCAACAGTTATTTTTTGTTAAAATAGCGTTCTCTCGATATAGCATTTAGCGCTCTGTTTTATGTGCACGTTTAGTTGATTAAAGCTTTATTTGAGCTTATTTTGGGAAATGATTTATTACGTGTATAGCACATCTCTAAGCATGGCAATGTGTCCATGGTCAGACTCCTCACTTATTATTAATGGCGTTGCTGGTGATGTGTTGTTGGCGTAATTAGTGTATAATCAAGTGGTTTTGATAAAACAGTAAATATCTGGCTGTGATGAAAGTTTTCCGCAAAAAACGTTCTTAATAAAACTAGGAAAAAAACATGGAAGCAGTAACTTTAGTGCCGGCGGTAATTATCACCCAAATTTATGATTTTCTGCCAACGTTTTCGTAGTTTTTCAAAGCCTTCGGCGCAGAAACTTGGTGGCCGGGAGTCCAAAACCAGATCATTCTCATTTCAGACGTACTGTGCAGAATGGAGGATAGCACCAGCAAGATGTAGCTGTAGGTGTGAAAAAATGTAGAACATCGAGGTTATATGGTAGGTGTGTCAAATGATCCCGTTCGAGTCTGTACGCAGTCCAGCCGGTGAATGCAGACACATGAGGTTTTGCATTATCTTGATGGAACATTATCGTTTTTCGCCAGAACTCAGTTCGACGTTTTTCCTTGATAGCAGCATCATAACGAACTAATCTCTCGCTGTACATTTTACTGTCGAGGGTTTTACATTTTTCCCAGATACATTTTGTGGACAATACCACAGCAATTCCATTAGATACAAAGCGTGATGTTTTTGCTAGTCAAACTGGGCTCTGAGACGCTGCCTACGGGCACAGACCAACCCCCTTTTCCAACTGTATTGTTGAAGTGAATCCACCCACAAGTGACGATCCGATCCAGAATTTTGTCCTTGCTTTGATATTTAAGCAGATTAGTGCAGGGCTAAATACTTCTACCCTTATCTACTTGAGAAAGCTCATACGCCACCCAGCAATTGAACTTGTACGTCAAGTTTATGCGATGCATAGCGCAACTAATAGACATGGCTAAAGTCTAAGTCCTTAGCAAGCTTTCCAGTGGTTGCATACTGATATTATTGCACAAGGTTTCGCAGGTGGGCCTCATCAACATCAGCAGACTGGCCAGAACGTTCTGCTTCTTAAATGTTATAGTCCTTGTTTTTGAACTTTCGGTACCAAACCTTGACTGTGTCATATAATACAACATTAGTGTCTAAAGCTGTACTCATGATTTCGTTGCATACTGTAGCTGACTTTTCGATACAGAACTAGAAGTAAATGATGGTTCTAATCTGTACCGTGATAGTTCCATTTCAGACACTTTGTACTAAATGATAAAGATTTTTTTATTTCGCAACACAGTGTTCTAAAGCAAGTCCTTTTTCTTTCAAATGCCAAAAATTGTTTGATTATATGTGATTGAATACGCCAACGCAACCTGTTGTCGCACACAATATTTGATGGCGGGAAACTTTCGTTAAAACCCGATAAGATCAGTCAGTATTTCATGGAGTTTGCATTCTGCTGGAATGAGAATAAAATATCAAAATTTCGGTGAATTTCTAAAGCCTGGGACAATTTTCTAAAGCCCGGAAAACCCGTATGTACTTTCAGTGGAATCAGCGATGGAATTTCATAGTTCCTCTGACTAGTACCTACATACTAGCTTAAAATACTACTAGTTAGTTAAAAATCATAAAAAAAGATTTTCCTTTTATTTTTGAAGACTTCATTTATAGCAATTCGTCAAAAATGACCAGCGACTGCTCTTTTCGAACACGAGCTGTCAAATTTCTTTAAAGGTACATTATTTAAGCTGAAATAAGTTGTAGAGGCAACTTTAAAATTTGCGACTAAACGAGCAGCTTGAACCCATTTAAAATATCTGTATGTTATCAGCTGGTACCTAATAAAGAATTCATGTTAAATTTGTTTAAAAAAAAGTAGAAGAAGAAGAAGTTTATTATTTTTCTAAACTTCAAAACTCTCTTTAAATTTAACAATCGACCGTTTAGAATCCGATTTAAAGAGTGGGTACATAAGGATACTGATAGCAGATTTAACGATGTCGAAACACCATGTGATTCCTTAAATTTCACTTCACACTGTCCTTTGCAGTGCCATGAATTGAGCCCATAAGCTTTCTCGTTTATTTTGTATTGTATTTTTTCCCCTCCTCGGATTCACTTACACGTAATGTCCGGAAAAGTGTTAAACTTTGATTGCTGCACTTGTGGCGCCATCTCGTGCCCAACACTTTACTCATATTTAACGGTCAACATATTCATTTGTACAATATGGCAACACCATGCCTGATATTTGTATTAGCGGAAGGGCATAATAATAAAAATAAACAAGAAGTTCAAATTTAAACCTTCATTAAAACGTTCTAAAGAATTGAAGTAATGTGCCTTTAAGCCTGATATTTTACTAATATATTATTAACGATATTAAGCTATTAAAACTTCCTTACTTCATCTTTTTGTGATAAGAGCAGACGAAAATTTGATATTCGGCTTTTCGGTTCAGGTGTGTTATCAGGAAAGTGCGCATTTTTACTTTTCATTTCTTATTATCGTAAATTATTTAATGTTAAAGTTTGACTTCTTTTGAAGTTATTTCAATAGTGTTGTAAAACTACTTTATAACATTTGATATTATTCCTCGGTTTGAATATAAGACATACCTGTCGACCATGCAGAATTTCACAGTTTTAGGAAAAGACTAGTGTATATCCTTTAAATATACTGTAAAATATTCCAGTAAGATGAGTAATGCGAGAAAGCAATGAAATTTCATTAGCGCGAACATGAATGGTCCTTCTAGTGATATAATCAAAACTGTGTTATTTCGCTGTTTTCCGTTGTAAAATTATTTAGCAATTTAAATATATTTAATAATGCTGTTTTGTTTAAGATTTTACTATAGCTGAATAGTATGTTTTCACACTGATTGAAAGTGAAAAGAAGACATTGAACACTGTCAGCTGAAGCCTTTTACTGTGGTCTTGAAATTCATATTCAGTAAAGTGTGTTGAATTCGGTAGTTTGTTATCATTTAGTTGAATTATTCTTCCCCTTTAGAAAATGTCGAGGAATTTTCGAAGATTAGTTCTAAGAGGATGTGGTGGTGCTATGACTCTTTACGGTATATACAAAATCGGAAGTTTTGTTCAACAAAAGGTTAGTGAATTGCTTTTTTTGGTTATGTGCATGCTTTTTAATTCGAACGTATTTCATCACATTTTTATCTAACAGGAATAAATTTTAAAAAATAATTTCTCTAGCACAAATCTATTCTCATGCATGAACGATTGTATGCAAGAACAGATTTTTAAAAAACATGTGGAATTTAATTTTCTAATACTTGTGAAATAATAAAAGATACTTTTGTTACGTAATAATATAGATATTCATGGTAATGGTATGTTGAATGGTAAAAAATTGATGGTACGAGAACATCAAAATTAAAACTATCTTTTAAGCTTAAACATTTCAAACTTCTGAAAGAGAAACTTTGTTAAAAATAATGAACAGGGAGTTTTATTTTCAAATTTTAAATCTACAAATTTACTTTCATTAACAGTTGAAAAGTCCTTCTTGTTTCTTATGAGCTTAGTTTCTCAAATTATATGAAATTTCTGATACTTTGCTATAACACAACTTTTGAATACAAAGTCACTTGATAATTAAAGTATATTTGTAAATTCCTAAGGCAAAAATAAAAATCCCTTTTCATTATTTTTATCCAAGCATATCTTTCAGAAGTTTGAAATGTTTAGTAGCTTCAGAGATGGTTTTGATATTGGTTTATATCTATGTATTCATGTAGCCCTGCTTTGTATTTTCATTACTGTGTTATACAAATGTTTTTAGAAATTGCATTCATACAGTACATTCTTCCTCTGTTTGATTATTTTGTGTTTTACTTTTCTACTAAGTTAATAATTCAGGAAATAGATGACAGAATGTCTTATTTAATATATTTCATATTAATCAAGTTTATGATATGAATAAAATATGAAGCATATTAGGTATTCAAATTAATTTTAACATTTAATGTTATGTATTTTTGAGATTCTTGCATCATTAAATTTTGGTAGAATAATTGTATATTATGAAACACTTGATTATATTTCATTTCTGATATAGGAGTTTATCTTTTGTTATTCAAATTTATGAGCCCACGAATGGCCAAGCAGTAAATAGTTTTTTTAATGCTGATAGTTTCATCCAGGTTCAAATTCTGAAGAGTGGCCTGGCTGTATGTGAGTTTCCATGGCTTTTCCATGTGTAATGTAAATATGAGCCAGTTTTCTATAAAAAAAACCTCCATAAACCATCCCATTTTTTAGCCAGACCACCATCACATATCTTGTCATGGTAAAAAGAAAGTCTGAAAACCCGTTCAGATTTATTAAACAAACATTTAAGTTCATTTATAATAGGTTATTTTGTATAAACCAGATTTTGAAATCGTTCTTTTAGACAGCTAAAGAAATACAGCTATTATTTGCACTAGTAGGAAGGATTTTAAAAATGGCTGAATCCTTTGAGAAGAAGCAATGTACTTGTAAATGGTATTGTAATCAAAATATATAGAACTTCATTGTTAAGCAACGTTAGATGCTTTTGTCTCTACCAAGCAATGTCAGGTGTGTGTTCATATATAATCTCTTAATTAAGTTTTGGAAATTGCAAGTTAACTGACTAAAAGCTAACAAAATGCACTTGGGCAAATTTTATTGGTGATTTTAAGATTTTCATTGCTATTTTGAGCATTAGTGCATATTTTGTTTCATATTGAAGTCTAAGGAGCTTTGATTATTTATTTATGGTGCTGGCTGGTATTTTTATATGAAGTATTGGACTCAAATTTTCAAATCATCAGGTTTTGATTTAGTCTGTATAATAAATTATTTCCAATTACTATGTGAAGCACAATAAATTCCCTACAGTTGTATCGTGAAAGAGGAATAAAAAATTAAAAGCTTCTGTAAATAAACTTTTAAATCGTTGAATGTTAATGTGGACCTCATTGATGTTCGTTATATTCATTTACAGACCTGTTTGCTAACTATGAAGATTGACAATGAAAAATTTACTATATATTAATTTATATTCATTTGTATGTTTATTTCTAAAGTTTCATACTCACTTTGTAGTTAGCAATGAAATCACGCTTGATTTTTTTTCAACTATTAAATGTTTTTTGCCTTGTTTCTTTCCTATGCTTTATATGTATGCATAATGAATTCGGTATCAAAAAATGGCAGATCATCTGTAAGGTATATCCTAATTTTATAACAGTTATTTTAAGTTTATGCACCTATCCTATCTCTTCCAGCTTCGGCTTACAATTCCTTACCAGAATGAGTTTTTAGAATCACAATAAATGCAAATGAGAAGGAGGAAGTATTTAAGTAAAAGTTCTACTGACTTCAAGAGAGAGAATTAGGATGCCTGACTAGCGCACATTTCCTTTTGGCTACGTCTCTCTGTTACTATGCTCGGCCATATTATGTGCCTTTTGATAGCTTCGCTAGCTAATTTAATATTACGGCCCAACTAGTTTAGAATTAATGTTAGCTTCGGCTAAATCTTAGTTAGTCAGTAGTTAGTTTTTATTTCTTACTTTTTAAGTTAGGTCCAAGTGGAAGCTTTGTTATACGCCCTGAGAAAGCAGTCATCTGTAAATCTTTATTTTGAGCTATAAAGGATAATTAACATTCTTGCATTTACGTTTCTGTTCTTGGACTTAAGCGACTATTCGCATAGTAGTTCACTAATTTCCTCAACATAAACTATAAAAAATTTTCTGTTCAAGTAATTCATGAACAAATTTATTTTAAAATGTGAAAGGAAGAAAAGTTAAAATTTTCATAAGTTAAGAATGTTATGCTTTATTTAATAATCAAAAATTTATTTATGTAACTTTTTTATAGATGTAAATGAAATAGTTAATTTTAGGAGACTGAAATTTAGGTAAAACTTGTATATTGTATATAGATATTGGCATCCATATTTACAGTAACTTACGTATATTTACTAGCATGTTGTCATTGCTGATGAAATATCTCCTTCAAAAATGAAACATCGATTACCAAGCCGAAGTGAACAGCTGAATGAATTGCAGACTACTCCTGAGTATGATATTTTAGTAATTGGTGGAGGAGCTACAGGATCGGGTGTAGCTTTAGATTCTGTTTCACGAGGTAAGTCTTATTTAGTTTTAACTCATGTACCAAGTTTTGCATAATCTTCAATCATCATTTTATCTTTTATTAATTTCTTTGCAAATTATTAGACATAAAGAATTGTGTTTTGAAATCTTATAAGTGCATTTTTGTAACAAACAAAAAAAAACACATTTGAATTTGGGTCCAGAAATTGCAGAGTTCGCGAAACTGCCATGAAGAAATATTTTATTGATTATTTAAAAATTCCCTTGATGTTTTATACCTGAAATATGCACTAATAGAAAGAAAAATCACAGTACCAAGAAGGAGTTGTGCTAGATAAATGAAATTTAGTAGGCGTGTTTATACATCTGAAAGACGACGTCTATTCAGATTTTGTACTAAGCACATAAGTGTTGCACTAGCAGCACCACTATGAACACGCAAATCAGGTTGGCTTTAAATATGTGCTGTAAAGTTTGTGAGCATTATTTATCAAGATTTGACATAGTGAGTTGATGTTAGTCAAGAATGCCTTTAAGAAGATGAAGAAGCCTCATCGAGCAGCTCAGTGAGTTTGAGCGAGGTCGTGTAATAGGCTACGAGACTGTGTAGTGTTGCTTGTGTAGCATGCATTCCACTGACTCCAAACTGACTCCACTGCTGTTTGCAACATCAGTGGTGCCAAGCTAGAGCTCATTGGAGGATGGAGTGAAGATCTGTGTGTTTTCCGATATATGCCAGTTCTGCCTTGATGCCAGTGATGACTGTGTGTTGGTTAGAAGGAGGTCAGGTGAGCACCAGCAACCAACCTGTCTATGCCCTAGACATACTGGACGTACACCTGGAGTTGTGGTGTGGGGAGCAACTTTGTGTGACAGCAGGAGCACTCTCAGGTTTATTCCACACACTCTGATTGCAAATTTGTATGTCAGTCTGTTCTGTTCTGCTGCCATTCATAATGGCATTCAAGGAGGTATTTTCCAACAGGATAACGTTCGTCCTCATACCACTGTTGTAACCCAACATGCTGTACAGAGTTGTTGGGAGATGCAAAATAAAACATAGTTGTGATTATATCACTAAAATGACCAACATGTTGCCTTGGCCTGCTAGATCACCAGATCTTTCTCCGGTCAAAATGCGCTTTAGCCCACTGCTTGGCGATGTTTTGAAAATCGCCAATTCGGCACGTTTCTGCGAAACGTCTTTGCAATTAACTGCAACCTTCCCGACACGCTCCGCGAAAACCTATTGTAAACAAAACATAGAATTCTAAGGCATAAATTAGTATGGAAACTGTTGCCACAAAAAGGTAATAAAATAATATGCAAAACGAACATTACGATCATTAAAATATTTCTCAGTTAGGTTTAAACTAATTATTTACATTTTATGTTGTAATACTTACACATTTTATGCCGTTACATAACCTTCATGACACGCTCCGCGAAAACGTAACCAAAATGGCATCCAAGAAAGAAGGAATTTTTTTTAAAAGGGCATTAAAATTACAAACGATACCATGTACACACCGTTCCGTTTTAACTTAAAAAAAAATCTGAGAATTGCACAATGTAGGCAACATACACAAATGAACAAAATAAGCTAAAATAACGAAAATAAATTACAAGAAAATGCCATGTGCACAGCGTTCCTTTTCAACTTAAAAAAAACTTCAGCGAATTGCACAATGTAGGCAACGTACACAAATCAACAAAATAAGCTAAAATAACGAAAATAAATTACAAGAAAATGCCATGTGCACAGCGTTCCGTTTTAACTTAGAAAATACATCAGCGAATTGCACAATGTAGGCAATGTGCACAAATCAACAAAATAACTAGCTTTTCTACACCAATCAATCACCGCATGTTTCCCTTGCACTTCCAATAAAGTAATAAATGTACATGTACATTCACTCACCTCTCTCAGCATCACAGCTAAATCCATAGCGACTTGGTATTTAGCGAAATATACGTACGAAAATAGCAAACACTCAATAGAAAAACACCGCATTCAAAGAATAAAACGAGAACTGAAATAACTACTCAAATTAACACGTAAGAATTTCGAATAAACCGCTACGTCATCTCACATTACCAATAAAACCGTTCTTTATAAAATAGGAAATACGCATGCGCGAAAACTACATGTTTCCGTAGCTTCAAAATACCCTGTCAGCCATGTTGGCGGATATACGGAGTTACCCATGTTGGCGCGTTTATTGCTCATTCAAAAACAATCGCCACCAAGCAGTGGGCTAAAGCGCATTCCAACCCTTTCTCCAATCGAGTATGTATGGGACATCATTGAATAACAACTTCTGCATCATCCACAAGCAGCATTAACTGTCAGTGTATGGACCAAGCAAGTGCGATAAGCAAGAAATTCCATTTCACAAACTGGCATATGACACCTGTATGACATAATGTCTGCACATTTGCATGCTTGCATTCAAAATTCTAGTGGTTACACCAGTTATTAATATACCAGCATTTCACATTTGAAGTAACTCTTCTCGCACTTGCATAAGCCTGTGGTCTTGAATATTAAACAGTTAAATATGTTAACTTATACAAATGTATTGCCAAAATTTCATTACAATATTTTTTTCTTGGTGTTCGGATTTGTTTTTCCATCTGTGTATTTTTCTCCAAACTCTGTCTGGACACATTTCAAAATACCTGTATGTGTAATTATTTAGAAGTGTCATAAAAAATATCCCTGAATGCTTTCCTTCAGAATCCTTCTTGAGTTTCCTTCAGAAAGCCACTGGCAAGTGATAGCCTCATTAAACTGGTTAATCCAGGAAATCGTTGTAAAACTTGGAAAACAAATTCCTTTGTTCATCAAACTGGAAGAGAACATACCAGTGTAAGATTTAAAATTAGGCTGAAAAGCAAACTTAGTGTGCAGATTTTTTTTTTCACTTTTTTTTTACGAAGGTGAAAACAAAATCCACAGTTTTTGTTTTGCTTTTGTAGAAGATTGACCTGGATCTGATTACCCTTGAAATTGATATAGTTATTCAAATTGCCCAATTTTAAATGGATGACTTGAAGGAAACCAAGGTGTTTGACAACATGTTCTGTCATTTATCAAATGTATAATTCAGGTTGATATTTATTTTTCGGTGCCGCTTGGTTTCTGTCTGAAAAAATCGCCAACTGGTATTGGTTGTTCGTGAAATCTGGAAGCCTGCTGCGTGAAGTAGGTTTTTCGGTAACCCTAATGTTGGCGAAACTAAGCTTGGGGGAAAATTGCGAATATTGCCAAATGTGTTATGATAAATTGATCTTTTGGCTGTTTTTTATAAAGTAACCCTTTCGTACAGACTGGGTTTTTTTTATTCTTATCATTCTTTTGATGGTTTTGAATTGAGGTGTAGGTAAAAGGCGAAGGGGTATGAGCATTTTATTAAGAGGAGCGTGTGAAAGGGTTCATAATTTAAGTTAAGTCGAATGACAATGAATGAGGTTTTGATTCTGGTGTATAGTTGGGTTTCAAAGCAATCAAGTAAATTTAGTAGGAATGAAAGTAAATCTTTTTTGAGGAATGTGGAGTGCAATTAAATGCAGTTTAGCCAGGAGGAAAACGAAGGACAGCTTGTACTATTATTTGGCCGAATATGTGTGGTGGAAAAAGGAGGAGGGGGGAAAAACATATTTATGGCTTTCTTGGATGCTATTATATGTATTTATCCGCTGTTAACAGCAGATGAGCCAAAACGACCAAAAATTTTATTGAATTGCTTACTTGGAGGATATACTGGTGGGAGGCGTGAGCATATGCACGTGAAGAAAAGGTATATTAAAAAATTGATGTTTTATTTATTTATTCATGTCTGTGTGTTAATTTTTGTTAAAAGATTTGTTGTTTAATGTTTTTATGTTAGGAAATATGTATTTCTGATTATTTATTACTCTCTGTTTATGTATTTTTGGTTATTTGTTCATGTCTGTTAAGACAACAGCAAATTTTTTCTGGTTAACATGACAGTTCTAACTTTGTTTTAGCTTCCTGTTTTTGTTTAAGTTAAAATAGTTTGATGTGTACATGGACAAAGTTAAGGCAATGCCTAGTTTGTGCAATTCTTTGATTTTTTTAAGTTAAAATAGGTAGATGTGTACATGGACACCGATTTTGTGTAAGTTTTTGACTTTCTTGTTTTGGTTTTGTGTAGTGGGTGGAAGGGACCAATTTCAAGATGGTGCTGATCTTGGCAGCAAAAAAGAAGCAATGGTTGATATTTACTGTATGGTTCTGCTAGGTTTCTGTCTGAAATAATCGCCAAGTGGTATTGGTTGTTCGTGAAATAGGGAAGCCTGCTGTGTGAAATAAGTTTTTCGATAACCCTAGTGTTGATAATGTTGTTGCTGAAACTAGTGTTGGGGAAAATTGTGGCAATATTGCCAAATGCGTTGTGATAAGTTCAGAATATGGCAATTTTTTGTAATAGTAACCCTTTCGTATGGAGTAGAGATTTTCAGTTGCTGTGTTTGGTTGCACGTGCATAATGTTTTATGAAAGTAGTGCCTGAAAGGTCGTCTGAAATTTTGCTTAGTGTATAAATGAGTATATTATTCCAGATACGACTATAACTGCTGGAAGGAGTGTATAAAATAGAAGAATGTGAAGTGGAAGTGAACGCAGTTTAGCCAGGAGGGAAACGAAGGACGGCTTGCAGTTTTAGGGGGGGGAATCATATTTATCACTTTCTTGGACACTCTGAAATAACCAGATATTTAATTGAATTGCTTACGTTGATGAGATGCTGGTGGGGGTCATGAATGTATGCAAGTAAAGAAAGGGTATGTTAAAAAATTGATGCTTATTTATTGGTGTCTGTGTGTTAATTTCTGTTAAAAGATTTGTTGTTTAATGTTTTTATGTTAGGAAATATGAATTTTTTGTGGTTAAACATGATAGTTTTAACATTGTTTTAGCTTTCTGATTTTGTTTAAGTGAAAATAAATTGATGTGTACGTGGGAAAAGTTAAATTAGTGTGCAATGCCTAGTTTGTGCAATTCTCCGATATTTTTTTTTTTGCGTTAAAATGGGCTGAAGTGTGCATGGACACTGAGTTTATATAAGTGTTTGATTTCTTGTTTTGATTTTCTGTAGGCGATGGAAGGATCGGCATCATCTTGAAATTGGTGGTGATGTTGGTGTTAAAAAGGATAGGTGTCATCTTGAGATTGGTGCTGATGTTGCTGTTAAAAAGGATCGGCACCATCTTGAAATTGGTGCCGATCCTTGGTGGTGTGATCTTGACTGAAAAAGAAATCATTCGCCAAGCAGTACCGTAGAGTAATGATTAACCGAAATGATTCGCCAAGCGGTACCATAGAATAAGTATTAACCTATAATTTATTTTGACCTTATTTGGCAATTTTATCTTTTGTTGAGTGATTTTACTTCAGTTTTAAAAAATTCTTTCTATAATTCCTTTATCATAGTAACCAAGTTGTTGGTTTTCATTAAGTAATCTATTTTCTGTGTTTTCGTATACGAACAGGCAGAATTTTGTCACTTCAGTAACAATATCCAAATGATAACATTAACCATGATCACGTTAAGCACCATCTACTGTAGTTGAAAATTCTGAAGCTTACCAAATGAGAATGAAGGTTGTATTGAATTATTCATGCTGTGTTTTATAATGCATTCAAATTTGAAAAATATATATAAATTACAAATGTTTGTAAAATCAGTTGCAAAGTATCCCATCTGTAAATCATATCAATAAACAAATTAGTATGTAAATTGCAATCAACTAAACAAAATATGTAAAATGCAAAACTAACGGTTATCCTTGAAATATACAATAGAAAATCAGTTGAAATATGCAATAGAAAATCAGTGCAAAATCCAGGTACATACACAGTACAAAATCCAAGTGTCCAACATCTAGAATGATCTAATATTTTAACCTTTGGACTTACAAGAAAATTCTTTTGAGAATTTTAAAAAACATTTTTAAGAAATTTAATTTTTTACATACTCTAGGAACTGAGAATATAATACCTTAAAAAGAAGATGTCTGTAAAAGCAATTCCCATCCCCCCTGACTCACGGAGATACCTGTATGTCATTTGCAAACACTTGCTGGCTAGGGAATTACACCATGGTCAATGACAATACATTAAGTTAGTCATGACCATGGTTTTGGTCCTTGAGTGGGTGGAGGTGGAGTTAACATTTTTCTCTCTGGCCTGAATAGTGAGTAAAGCCACAAGATATTTAGAGATGTTGCCCATACTCGTTTTCTTTTGTTGGCAAAGCCACGGAATTGAGAAGAAGAATTAGATTTAAAGAACTTAAATTTGGTTAACGTAGAAAATTGTGAGCTTCCTTAACTTTTTAATTTGTTCCAGCTTATTATTTTTGAAGGCTGCTGTTATTATTAACCTATCAAAATTACTTTATATTATGTTAGGAAAAGTTTCTAATTCTGGAACATGTTTGAAACTTCCCTTCTATAGTAGCGTTGGTGAGAGAAAATGGCAGTAGTGCTATTCATATTTAGAAAAGTGAAGTTTCAAAATTGGTTAAAACAATGGTTTTTTTTTTCCATAGATTTTTCAGTGCTATGGAAGGCTAAATTTTTGCACTAATGGAGTTTGTGAAGAAACGTGGAGAAGTGTCAATAAATTAAAATAATATAACAGAAGTTCTTCATTGCAAGCATAGTGGTCCAACCAGCAATCAACTAACAGGTGGAAATCTGTAGTTTGGTTTTAAATCCAGCAAACACTGCCATCGATAGTGGAGAAAGTGACAAAGAGGCTTTTAGGAATGAAAAGATTTCGATTAACAGTTTAGCATAAAATACAGAACAGCTTAAACAATTTACATTAAAAGAAATGTTTAATAAAACAAAAAATGTTGAGCATTTTGTTCATAAATTTTGATTTTCTTAAGATCATAAATGCTTCATTATTTCATAAACAGTTATTTCATATTTTTAATTTTATAATTTCTACATGTCATCTATTAGATTTATCTGGAAATTTCCTAAATCCAGAATATGTAAAGGCCCTGTGGTTCTAAATTTCAGACTTTGTACTGTATTTATAGTTATGCTGGGCCATATATTCTTGATGATAATTTTTTGGTGACAAAACATATGTGACATTTTGATAAGACTTGTCTGGCAACCATACACCTAATAATTGTTCAGTTTTAGCAAGCATCATTGCCATTTTTATTAGCTGCTTTTTTTTTCATATATGTCTTCCAAGTTCCAACAGTTTTTATAGACAAATTATGATAATTTTCACCTTATACATTTTCTTTATCTTATATATTATATGTGTCATATATTTCTCAATTTCAAAATATTTGCTTGTGGGATTTGCATTCACTGGAAGAAATTGCACTAAAACTTTTCTGAGAATAAAGTAATTTGATTGCTAAAGGAAATAATTGTTTAGATTCTATTCTTATTTCACAAGAAAAACCACTTCTAAGGAAATGTATTGATTGATTTTTGGGATACATACCTAATTAAAACATAAAATATGAAGTAAATAATTATTTACGCAGTAAGTCATTCCTTTGGTATTTTCTAATCATCCATAATCTGCACGACTACAAAAGTCTGCAACTTGCATTGGTGATTTTGTTAATTGGCGAAAAAAAATTTCTTATTATATGGCTCATATGCATTGTCATAAATAATAATGGAAATAATCATTTTCTAAGGAACAAGAAATTAAAATTTTAAATGAAAAAATGGTATTTAGGTATTAATTAATGCAACTACCACCTTAGTAGAAGTTGCCAAATTTTCAGAATGTGCCAACCCTGCCAGCCATGTGCATAACCATTCTTCGCGCAACCATGTAATACAGTTCTTCAGTCAAGCAGCACTGCCAATTTTATCTGCATTCTTTTTTAATGTATTCCAAGTTCCAATGATTTTTATAAATAAATCATGATATTTTTTGCCTTAAACATATTTTTGAAACGCAAACTTGTGGAATTTGCCAGCAGTGAAAGAAACTGTGATAAAGTTTCTGCTGGAATATAGAATTTTGCTGAAAATTTTCTAAAGAGATCAATGAGGAGATGCATTTCCTAGATAGCCTCTGTTGTCAAGGTTTGCACGAAGCTGTCTCCACAATTCTCTGATTTTTTTTAGACGAAAACAATTCACTGTATACTTCAAGAGAAGAATAGAGAAAAAAAATACAAAAAGATCTGAATATAAATGTGTTTTATTTTCTTAATGTAGCCTAGAATCCTCATTTAATAATTAAAATTTATATTTTAAATTGCTAAAGTATGTTTTCTTTTCATATGTTGATAATGCTTACTGACTTACTATAAATATTGATAGTTTGGAAATCTTTGTTAAAATATGGCACGAAAACCACTAGCTTGAAACTGAGAAGTAACTTCTACATTTTTAGCTATAAAAAATCGCCAAATTGTGCCAACATGGTTACATTAATGTGCAAGTACTGAAAAAATTTAATGGCCGATATTTACACTTAAACTGCAAGTGGATAATTTTGAGCAAAATAATGGTTAAATATGAAACATATAAATACACTGGCATGATACTTGTTTGCATGGATTGGTTTCTTGCATTTAAACTCAAACATATGCCAAAAACATGGCAATTCTGTTGACTGTTGAAATTAAAGTGGTTGATAATCAGAAAGTACCATTCCTTTTCTTCTGTAAATAATTGCCACACTACTCCATTTTGGTTGCACTAGACCTGTGTTAATTTTTCTGTAGTTCATGTTTGAACTATTTAAAAAATAACACTCATTTGTTACCCGGCAAAGATCGTTAATAATCCAATGTGCCTGTAATAACTCTTCAGCATTGTTTTTCCCTTTTGTACAGCTAGACACAATAGCAAAAATAGAAGTTTTATGAGCATTTTTTTTTACCAGAATTTTCCTTTCGTATAGCATGTACTTTTTTTGGAGTAAATTTAAATGTTCTGAAAAAAATTGTTGTTTGTTTTCATCTGTGGTACTGTACTTCTTTTGAAGTAAATTTAATTGTTCTGAAAAAAATTGTTGTTTATTTTCATTTGTGGTACTAACTTCTGATGTTTTGTTTCTTGGTACCAAAAAAGTATTGCCAAAACTATGAGACTCCCTCCCATTGCTTAACTGTTAAGTACCCATTTTTTCCCAGTAACATAGTATATCTCTTTTTTATTAAGCATTTTATAGTCATTTAAAGCTATAAAAATTTAAAGCCATATATGAAAAGCTTTAGGTATGTTTTGATTTTTAGTTTTCAGATTATTGGAAAGTAGAAGTCAAAATAATTTTGGTATGTAAAATCTTTCTGTAATGATGAAATTTTGGAGATGTAAACTAGTGTAAAAAAACTATGTGATGTCCCATAAGTTGTTTTTAGAAATGGGATTTAGTATTTTAATTTTAAAAATACATGTTGCATCTATTCTGTTATTTCTGAAGAGCAAATGGCATATGTTTATATGCAAGGAATATTATCAATTCTGATTTTATTTGAATGGAGTGAATTTAATTAATCCAGATTTTAGTTTACAGTTCTTGTGATCAATTAATGGAAATATTTCATCATGATACAGACAGAAAAGTATATTAAAAATGTTAATAACTTAAATTCATGAGTGCAGCAACTAATGAAAATAATGTATTCAAACTATTAATACATCTGCAGTCCATTTTTTATTAACTTTAACTACTGAGCACTGTTTTACTGTATGATTTTATTGATTAAATCAAATGGGATTGATTTATATTTTTTCTGGCTTGCACAAGGGAATACCAAAACTCTTTAATAAATTTTAAAAAAGGTTTATAAATATTTATATTCTTCAAGCTCATTGTATAAATGTTCATGAGGGTGGTATTGTCTTGCGTTCATTGTCACTATGGGCTACAAGAGTACTTTCTTATAAATATTACAGTCCATTAACTTATAAAATATTTAGGTTCATATTTTTAAAACTGGCTCAAAGTGTAGAATGATAAGTTTCAAATAAATAAGATAGCTCACTGTTCATCCTATGCTTACTTAAATAAAATAATTGTGTATGATTTAAAATAATTGTGCTTGGAAGTGCTGTGTGATTGGAAATTTTATTAAATTCTTAGCACATTGTTTTAACTTTGCATAAGTTTTCTAATAATTTTGTTAGCCATAAAACATTAGTAATTCAACCTGAGTTCTATTCCTTGCATGATGTTTCATGGTTTTCCTAACATACAATATAAATATGGGCCAAATTAAATCTTAAAAAGTTCACCATGAAAGCATTTTTTTCCATGGGCCCTAACATGCTTTTCCATAATCAAATAATCAGTTCATTGTAATTTTCTTCATTTTCTGATCTTATTTGCTAGGATTCTTCAGTTTTCTTCACCTAGCTGTTTACTTGTTTGAGGAAATCCTTATAAGATATGTATTGGTTAATTAAGTAATCTGCAAGCTATATATCCTTTATGGAACACATGTGTAAGCAATTTTCGAAAGATTTAAAAAAATAGAATTGATATTACTCCTGAACACTTCAAGTATTGTAGTTTTTATTCAGTTATGATATGTATTTCAGCTCTGTATACATTAACTTATTTAAAATGTGTTTTTTTAATGTTCTTTAATCATCTAGAAGGCTATTTTTCCATCTAAGGGTTTTGGAAATGAGTTAAGTAATTATTATACAGATCAATAATGAGAAGTAATAAATGCTGTATAAATACCCAAGTAACTTCATTATTTCATTAATATAAGTAAAGAATACAGCCACTTCGGTGTATTGATTACCAGAGTAAAGGTATTTACTAACTTTTGAATATTTCAAGATTGTTGTTATTTTCATTTAATTGTATCCGGCAAAGCACACAGTGATTGTCTGGCATTGAGAAGAGGTGTTTTCGTGGAAGACTTTTTAAGGGAAACTGACTCGTATTTATGTAATACATGTGGAAATGCTTAAGACATAATCAGCCAACCTTTTCACTTGGATTTTAAACTTAGACAGCTAGTGTGCAACACCTAATCCATTTGGGCATTGGTGAGTTCAGTATTTCAAGGCCATCTATTGCTGTAGCACGGAGAAGTTAGTTTTAATGCTTTTTTACTAGCTAATTGTCCCTGTATGAGTTATATCTTGTCACAAAATAGCTATCTGATTTTGGTTCTTATGTATTTTCCATCAGCTATTTTTGACAAATATACTGTCATCAAACAAGTATGATTTAACGCTGACAGTGGATAAACATAATCTCAAGCATTCTCATTAGGTCTTTGTCTTGGTTTCATGTAACCTAATTAAAACCTTATAAGCAAAATAAAAAATATTTTTTTTGAAGAAAGAAGTTAACAGCAATGACTCCCCTTGCATTGAAAAATATTATTAAAATTTGGAATTTACTTTCTGTGGAACAGCATGCAGTAGAGTATTTTCAAAATTATGCAATCCTCAGAATAAAAAAAGGATGTTTTCCTTTCAAAAGGCTCCAAAATTCTATGCTATATCCATAACTCGTATCTGTTGATTATCTGAATAAATAGAAAGACTTTTTCCCTCAAACTTGGCAATGACTGCTGCTGGTTTCATGGGTTCTTTGCCAACTCTCACGATTTATGGTATAAGTATACATGCCCTAATTTTTTCACCTAATGGACTTTAGGTCACGACTGGACATGTTTATTGGTATTCTTAGTCTTGATATTTCCTTTCTAAATTTGGCAAAATCATCATGTCTCTTTAGACATGTCATATCACTTAATATTTTTTTCTATTTGCAGTGCCATATTTAAAAATATTTTTACTACAAGTTTTTCTTTTATGCCTCTTCCCTTTTAAGGCAATTAACTTTTCCTATTTTTTCAGGTTTAAAAACTGCTCTTGTTGAATTAGATGATTTTTCTTCTGGAACAAGTAGTCGTAGTACTAAGCTGATTCATGGAGGTGTTCGTTATTTGCAGAAAGCTATTTTGCAGTTAGATCTTGAGCAAGTATGGTTTTCCTTTATTCTAAGAAAAAAAGCTGACAAAGATAAGAAAATGTGTTTTTGCAGTTTTTTTATTTCTTTTTAATTATTTTTCAGTATCGAATGGTGAAAGAAGCACTTCACGAGAGAGCCAATCTTTTAGCAATTGCACCTCATCTTTCATATCCTCTACCAATTATGCTGCCAATTTATAGGTAAGCAAATTATCAGTTTAACGTGTGGTATGTGTAATTTTAGTTTGCAATAAAATTAAAATGGTTGGAATATAAGTTCAGAACTCCCAAGAGTTAAATAGTTCTTTCATAATGCCAGTTTAAATGAAAATATTTCCTGATAGACTATCTAAAAACTAGCATAATTCAAAATGTCAAGTGTTTATGAAGTTTAAGTTTCTCTTTTAATGTCTGAGTTCATATGTTGCTGTATGCATTTGTCGAAACAAGATCCTATTCCAGCGTGGAAAATGCTGTTACTAATCGTATTTTTCATGAAGTCTCTGATTTATCTTTAACATTAGTACAGCACACTGTATATCAGTATAGATACTTCGCAGTTTTATAATCGAAAGGAAAACACAAAAACATAATTAAAAAATCTATTATTTTTAGTGTAGAAAATGTCATACTAAAAATTCATTTTAAAGTTATGTGGTTGAGTTTATATGCATTGGAGATCTGGAGTGGCTTCATCTAAGGATCAGTGAGCAATGGAATGGACATTTTCACTTCAGGTTTGACAGGCTTTTTTTTCCCTCTTTGAATTGATGATTTCAACTTTTCAACAGTTATTTAAATATATAGCAAAAATGTTTCTATAAAATTAAATGGCTAATAAATTTTGCAACATACAGATTTTAGTTATCTGTATAGTTTTTTGTATGTTTCACATTGCAAGAATAACATTATGCGATCTTTCAAGTTAGAATCTGAAGGGTGAGATTTATTAATTTTATCTTCATGCACTTCCAAGTTGTGTAACGTACTGATTTCTGAAAAGCTGTGATAACAAATATGAAACCTATTATAAGGGATAGTTAATTATAGAAAACGTACTACTAATTGATTTTTAACAAGCCTGTATGTAAAAATATAAATTTTGCTTATGCTACTTAATTGTAAATATTATTAGCCCATGCTTTTTGAGAAAAGGTGGTGCTCTGATTTCAGACATTTACAGCAACCATCATGACTCGTATAATATGATATCATTTTCCCATCCAGAAGATAGAAATGTCTTTTAAATTTTTTAAAGTAAAAGACTATAATTAGGAATGCAGTAAAACCATTTCTTTTAATTGAAACAACTTTTCTTGGCAACAGACACATAGCCTAGAGGTTCCCCCCCCCCAATTCTTAGTACACAAATCCGAAGTATCCATTTCATGACATGTTGTTTTAATATAAGTAGACGTGACCAGATAACTTAGCAATTTTTCTTTTTTGTGCCAAGCTGGGGTGTTATTTATTAATATTCACTAAACTTCGTACATTTCATTAATAGCTTTTATTAGTGAGACTATGAATTAAAATAAGCACATAAATTTCATTGCATAGCTGGAATGCTTATGATAAAAATATTTACATGCAATTTAGTTTAATCATACATATCGGAGAATTTCTCTTTATTATTCAAGACTAAAGTCACCAGAGATTTTAGTGTTCTGCAATTTTATTCAAAAAAATGCATGTAAAGGTGTGTTTCTGTGCCGAAACTAAATATGAATTTGTTTCATTTATAAATAATGAATTGGTACAATGCTTTTTGAATTCGTCATTTGAAATCTATCAATTAAGTTGTTAAAACTGCCTAGCTCAGAGCCCTCAAACGTAATAACTAACGAGTGGTTTTTTTTACTAGTCATAAAATGTGTTGCTTTATTCCTAATTCCGTTCCTAGCACCTGAATGGGTTTCCTGTATAAAGGTTGTTTCTAGTTTCTTCCATGTTTGATGTAAATAAAAACTAATTTTCTAGAGAAGTCCTCTTTGGAGGTATTACTTCTCTTGTACCTTGTATTACCTTCTCTTGTATTACCCTTTGAATAAAGTGAGAGATTGTAATATTAATGCATTATATAGGCATCTATAAAAAGTGATAATTTAATTAAATGGTCATTAGATTTGAGGTCTCTAAAATGTACTGGAGTCATTTTTCACATATGATATTGTGGAAGGAGAAGTTTATAACTTTAACAAAACTGTAAAAATTGCTTTTTGACTGTGAAACTTAAAAGTGAAAATTAGGGCAAACTAATTGTGATATTATTTTTCTTGGCACCGAATAATGTCAATTGCCTGCATCATTAAAAAATTTAATTTGAGCAGGTACTGTATTCATTGATATTGTTGCATGCATATGGGTTCGTAATGGCTTGAATGCACAAGTCGATAAAAAGTTAATAAAATTTATTCTTTTCACAAGAAATAAAACAAAATGCTGAAATATTTCCTCAGAGATATTCGTACAATATCACAATGTCTCACAGCAGTTATGTTTTAAACTACTAGAATATAAACAGAACTCAAATTCAAAATACAGAGAAACTAATTTGATCTCACAGCGAATTCGCTACAATCAAAATAACAGCATTAACTAAACAACAGTTCATTTAAAACAGCTACAACTGAGCTGAGATGTTTTAATTCAGCTTTTATAAGCTTTTTAATCATTTTGAGATTATTCTGGTATTTTCTCGATTTTCCTGGATATCAAAAACAATTACGAAATATCTATTTATTAAATATTAAGTGTACGCACTCTAATATTTTTACTTTTCTGTCTCAGCTTTCTCTTACAGTTCGTCATGCACTGCATTGTATGGGAAAATAAAACAATTTTAATTACAATTCTAAATAAATAGCTAAATAAATACAAAATACGTAACAATGTATTGATGCTGAGTTAGCTGTGGTTATGTTAAAGAAAAAAAACCATTATGGCAATTTTAAAAATCAATTTAGAACAAAATGGCAGCTCTAAAACTCAGTTGTAAAAATTTGCAAAATTTATTTTTGTTTATTTATTTATTTTTTGTTACTTTTTTTTTATTGATTATCATATACACTGCCAACAGTGCCAGTCATGACAACTTCTCAGGTTGCAGCAATGCTCATATGAGGGCAGAGTCATATGCGAGCATTTAGGGTTGCTGCAATGATCACAGGAGAGCAAATCATGGTGTAATTTTCTGCTGTATTTGAATGTCAGCAAGTATATAAATATCTCATCAATTTAATCTCATTATATAATGTATCATAATGTGTTATATTTTTGCAGTACTTTGATATTTCAAATGTACATTAAGGTATGTATCATTCTTTACACATAGCATTCTGCTAAAGTCTATTTTTGTTGTCCAGTAACTTAGAATTTTATAAAAAAAATTCATAATCAAAATCGCTGTTGCAAGATTTCAAAAGATAACCAAGATGTGATTTGTCCATAAATATCATTAATGTATACGAATTACTATTACCCATCCAACAATGAATGTTTATTTTGTGTGGAAGTACCACCATACCACTGTCAAGGTAACATGCTCTGGATGTAAAGAAAAGTACCACAGCCTCTTCGGCTACCAAAAGTCAGCAACACTGCCTCAGCCATAGTGAGAGGAATATGTCACCTTCTCTTTCTAACTCCATGCCATTTACATTCATTTCCTTAGAATCACAGTGAATTTGTAATGGAAATTCATTCTCCGTAGATCACTGTTTTTATTATAAGAATAAACTTTCTTGGATTTTCTTTAGCTTAATGAGTGCTGGTAATACCAGTTGCATCCATTATGGATTATTTGTGGCCAAGAACAATGTTTTTTAAAGTATCAGCTGATAGTAAGGAAAGCTTATGATATTTTTTCCTTGGTAATCACAAAATTTTTCCCAAAATGTTCTCCAGTTGTGAAAGGATGCCTTCTGTAATTGTCCCAAAAATTGATTGTTTGATCGGCTTGCATATCTCTTAGCATATATTATGCAGTATTTACAGTATATTTCATCTTTAATTTTAAAATAAGCCAGCCAAGGGTATTCAAATAATAATGCATATTTTATTTTTTTTTTTTACAGTTTCATTGCCAAATGAACTTGGAAACACATACTTTGCTGTTAGAGCCCATAAAATCTGACACGTCATATTTTTAATTTTGGAGAGGGATTTTAATCTAGCTAGAGGGTTTATAGAGGTAGCTGAATTTGACTCAAAAGATACTTCTAGAACTTTGTGAATAGTTTCACTTTCAGCTTGCTATTGAGTTGTTGCTTATCTCATCACTCAGTATGTGATACTTTTTTAGCTCGTACACTGCTGGCCAGCGTAAATGCAACACTCTGAAGGAAGCATGTAAATAACATGAAATTTACAACATGCATTAGCGGAGGGGAAATATGCAAATGATTAGAATTTCAGCGCAGACACACATGCGCGCCTGTGGCACCACTTCAAAGCGTTGTTTAAGGCTTGGAGTTTTTGACGATTTCAAGTTCGGCAATTGTGTTTTTCTTAAGGTTTTTTTTTTTTCAAAAAAACGATCAATTACGCCTCGTAGTAAACAGCGATCATCGTTTGATCAAGTATCCGAGTTCGACAGAGGAAGGATAGTGGCCTACCGAGAGTGTGGATTATCTTTCAAGGAAATCGGTAGTCGTGTTGGACAAAACCAAACAACTGTAATGCGGATATGTGACCGTTGGATGCAGGAGGGTACGACGGACTGACATGTTCAATCGCATCCACCTCAGTGCACCACTTCACATGATGACAGGAACATTGTGCGCATGGCAGTGACGGATCGCTCAGTCACATCACAAACCATAGCACAGCACATTCAGTCATCCAGTGTCTGCGCATACCGTTCGATGCCATTTACAGCAGAGTGGTCTGTCCACAAGACATCCATTGCTTCGTCTACCCTTGACACAGAACCACAGACATCTCTGCTGCCAATGGTGCAATAAAAGAAAGATGTGGACGGCAGAATGGAATAAAATTGTCTTTACTGATGAGTCACGCTTCTGTCTGCAACACCACAATGGTCGGATTTGAGTCTGGAGACACCATGGAGAGAGGATGCTGAATAGCTGCATTATGCACCGCCACACTGGTCCTGCACTGGGTATTATGGTATGGGGCAGTATTGGATATTGCTTTCACACTCCTCTAGTACGTATTGGCTGCACTTCAAACAGCCAGTGCTACATCTCCAAGGTGTTGGAGCCAGTTGTCCTTCCTTACCTTCAGGCTTGCCCATATCCATATTTCAACAGGATAATACGTGACCACACGTGGCACGCATTGTTTGCCTGGCCGGCTCATTCTCCAGATCTTTCGCTGATGGAAAACGTGGTCCATGGTTGCTAAACGGTTGACCCAGATTACATCCCAAGCTGCCACATCAGATCAACTTTGGCAATGTGTGGAAGCTGCTTGGTCTGCTGTACCCCAAGAACACATCCAAAGTCTCTTTGAATCAATGCCGAGGTGTGTGGCAGCGGTGATCTCCAACAATGGCAGCTACTCTGGTTACTAGAAGGAACCACACTTCACAGAAGTCTATAAATTTAATCATTTGATACTTGGCTAACATGTTATCTACTAAATAAATTTTGTTGTGATATCTCTTGTCTTTCTTGGTGTTGCAATTTGGGTGGCCAGCAGTGTATTTGATTTTACCAGTCAGCTTTGTAACAGTTTCAAAAGTAATTTAAGAGAGAATGTTGTCTTTTCTTACTGATTTTGAAGTTAGTGGATAGACCTAGATTTCCTGGCTGTCATTCTGCTTGTGTTACTCGATCATAAAATTATTAATGTTTAATATTGAATTGTTACTCTTCTTTAACACTACAAGTTAAGAATAGTTCAAATCAGAAATTGATATGCGTGTTTAAAACTCCATGGATGCTGTTTAAATTTTTAATGTCTTAGGTGATGATTTATGCACTTTTAGAGGCAACGGCAACATTGTTTGTAATAAGAAAAAAAATGATTTTAGTTTTAATAAGCTTATCACTGTTCTTGTTAAAATGGTGAAGTGTAAATGCTTGGAAATATTATTTAGATATTTAAATAAAAGGCAAGAATATTAAAATTGGGTAGATTTTATTGAATTTTTGACAAATGGTGAACCGTTGTCGTGATAGAAAGGTACATTTTGTTCTTATTTGAAAGTGTTTAAAATGGATATAGTGTGTAAACAACACACAGTCGTTCTTTCACTTGATTGTATAATCATATTATAAAAATTGTCAGTTTGGAAGAAACTGATAAAATTTTAGACATTAAAGCTGCGTTTGAAACCTTGACATTAAAATGCGAAGAACTTCAGAAATTAAATCATGAATTAATGGAGCTTAATACTAGAAGATGACGCTGCTAAAGATGAAGAGTTCGAAAATGAAAGTCAGTCAGTTGATGAATGTAATAAGTTTTTTAAAGTTAAGAACATTTTTTATAAACATTTTAAAGAAAGAGAGGATGATAATTTAGAAAAAATTGAACTTGAAAAATATGATGGAAAATATCATGGATTGGTTATCTTTTTGATCAATGTTTAAGAAAATTGAAAAGGATGGGGTTATAAACCCAGAAGATAAGTTAGAGTATCTTATTCAGTGTACCGTTTCAGATTCTAGAGCTCTTTGTAACAGTTTTAAAAGTAATTTAAGAGAGAATATTGTCTTACTCATTTTGAAGTTAGTGGATAGGCCCAGATTTCCTGGTTGTCATTCTGCTTGTGTTACTACAAGTTACAAATAGTTCAAATCAGAAATTGATGTGCGTGTTTACAACTCCATGGATGCTTGTTCAAAGTTATCCAGTGACTGCTGAGGATTATCCAAAAGTGATTGACAGTCTCAAACCCAGGTTTGGGAAGGTGGTGTTTTAGTAAAACTGTATACTCTTAGAGAACTTTTATCGTTGGTAATAAAAAAACACAAAGTCGCAATTATTATGTTCTCTTTCATCTTTACATGGTCAACTTTATTCGCAATTAAGAGCATTAGATTCATTGGGAGTTCACACAAAAATTACATTAGAGTATGGCAGAGACAATCAAAAATTAGAGAAACTTCAAAGGATGACCTGATGACTTTTATTAAGAATGAAGCTGAACGTGAACAACAAATATCTGTGGTGGATTTGAATTTTAAAAAAGTGAAGATAATAAATGAGAAAATGTTGGCAGAAGAAATCGAAAATGGACTTATACCAAACACAGATGATTTATTTTTTGGTGGAAAAAATAAAGAAAAATTAAACAGTTGCATATTTGCAACAAACCACATGAAAGCAAATGTTTTTATGCCCCACAGATGACTTGTAATCAAAAATAAGATATTTTAAGGAAGAAAGGGACCTGTTGTACTTGTTTGAAAAGCAGACATCAAGCAAGAAATTGCAAATCCAATGTAAGGTATTTAATTTGTTCTAAGAAACACTGGGCTGTTATGTGACCAGAACAGAAAGTACATAAAGAAAAGGATGACATGAAGGAAACTAAAGATTGTGAAAAACCAAATACAGAGTACTTTTTTTTTATTATTCAGATTCACAACACTTTTACATTTTGAAGAAAACTGCTGAACAAATAGGATGTGAGCCCACTGGTTCCGAAACTTCAGCGCATCTGCTATTTGAAGGTACTAGTTCTAGATGTTAAGTATAAGTTTATGATTATGTATCCTCAGATTGCCGATAGATGGCAGTAGTGTTTGTTTGTAAAAAGAAACTGTGATGTTGTAATTGCATATATGTATTAGTTCATTTTTGGTGTTCATCAAGAAACGTTGTGTGGAAAAACGCTCTCTGTTTATTATTTTAAATTCAATCCGGTGTGATTTATTAGAGACTTACATATATTTTGTTTACTAGAAGAGATTATCATCAGTGCTATAGTATTCTTCTCAAAAGTTTAACCGAGGATTATTCCTGCAAAATTAAAGTTTTGAATTAGCCTCTAATTTGTGGTTTGACAGGAAGACTCAAACAAGGATGTTGGATGAGAGTATTGAAACTTAAAGGAATTCCACTGATCGATATGGGTAGAGGTAAAACACAAATAGAAATATTGTTCGGAGATGACGTGGTTGGAAATCTTCTCACTGGAAATATATGTAAATTAGACTATGGATTAGTGGCTATTCAAAGTCTACTTGGATGGATGATAAAATGTGAAAGCTGCTAAATCAATCAAATAATGACACTAGCTCTAATTTGTTGAGCTCTCTTCTGCCTCATCCTGGTAAGATTGAAGATTTGTGGATGTTAGGAGTACTTGGTAACACTGATCCTTGTAAAAATTAATCAAAAGATGTTATGGAAAAAGCGATGTTGGATCATTTTGAAAGGACTAAATTTATCTCTGATGGGAGATATGAAATTACCTTGACCTGGTTAGGATGTTAAGATCTTCCAGGCAACAGAAAAGTAGCTAAAAAAATTAGATCATGCAACAACAAAACTCAATGCTGGAAATAAGTTTGATGCATATGATGCAGTTTTGAAAGTTTGGGTACATGAAGGCATAATTGAAGAAGTTCCAGAACAAGAATTAGAGGGTAAAGGGTTCGCAACAGTGGTGAGACCCGTTTTCGGTGCTTCATGTAAACAGAAAGGATACCCTTTACTGAATGACTGTTTGACAAAAGGACCAAATTTATTGAACCAACTGCCTGCTAATTTACTGAAATGTAGAGAAAAGGAAATAGAAGTATTTTTAACATGCAAAGGGCTTTCCTGCAAATTAGCATTAACAAAGAGATTCTTTTGATTGCTTGAGATTTCTCCGGTGGCACCAGTTTGATAGGAATGAGATTCAAGTTGTTCTTCACCGTCATGCTGCATTTGGAGTAAACTTTAGTCCGTTCCTTTTCGGTGCAGTAATTGATTTTTACGTGAAGCAATACGAGTCACCTCTTGGAGATAGAGGCAAACAGTTAAAGTCTTCATTTTATGTAGACAACTGTATTTCATCAGTAGATTCAGAAAAAGAGTTGCATTCCTTTATAAAACCAGCCACACAGTTGAAGTGTGAACCAAATTTCAAGTTAAGAGGTTGGGGGTATACTCAAGATAAATTAAAAAATAGTGCTGTAAACTGAGAAAAAATTTTGTAGTTATTTAATATACAGTGTTAAGAAATAAAACTTAGGGGGCTAAGTATTTTTAAAGCCAGCAAAATTTTAGTAAAAGAAACTTTTGCTCTAGATTTTAACTTACTGGCACATCAACTCTGTTAGACAGCTGTCCAATGTTGAGAGTTGAACCCCTTTGTTGTTTTAATTTCTCCAGTTGGCCAACTAGTTTTCTTCCCTTAGTCTGATCTATTGGGTGGATACTTTAATACTGCATCCCCCAAAAATTATTTTCCAAAATTTAGCATTCAGTTATGATTACACGCAAAAATCTTATCTGCAGTATAACATTTTTTGGTGGGAAAAGATTAAAGCTTTCTCCCCCTTCCATAAATACACTGAAAGCTTGACTATCTGAAAAGCTTGAGAAGCGCGTACGAACAATAGTCCGTATAAAAAATGTAATTCATAGTAGAAAACTGAATCGGGAAGAAATTTCTGGTCTAAAATTATAAAAACAGTTGCACTTTTTTAATCAAAATCTTCCATTTAAAATTATGTAAGATTTAGAAAAAATGGATAAGAAGCATAAAAATCAATGTATTTTCATAGGCCTTAAACATTCAAAAATAACACATCCTAACTGGTAACGAAATCCCCTCGACTATGAAAGTTGGTTGAGATTCTACCAAACACATGTCAACCCATACTTGTAGAAATTTAAGATACAGACTACTCTTTTGTTAGTTACACAATCAACAGATAGAAATTATGGATATAGCATTAAAAACTTAAATTACTTTCATAATATTTCTCATTGTTTATCCATTCTAAAATACAGTCATACAGCATGCCTATAAATGCAACTTCTTTTCTATGCCAGAATTTTGTAATTTAAAAAAAAATGCCTTTGCATGCTGTTCCGTAGCAGGCAGGTCTGAAATTTTAATCATTTAAAAAAACAGGGAAAAACTGATAAATAGCAGTTAACGTATCTTTCTTTACGAAAACTAAAATGTTGTGTAAAGAATTAAATCTTGTTCACATAAAACCATAGTAAAAAACTGATAATTGTTTTTGGTGTCATGCTTGTCCATTATTGACATTAAATCACACTATTTGGTGATGGTTTTTGTTTATCGAAAATGGGTTGATGAGGAAAATGTGTATGAGAAGTGTCCAGTTCCAAGGACAAATTCTTATAATAATATGATGAACATCCCCCCTTATTTCAATAGCAGAAAAATGTAACAGAGCAATGTAATTTATTATATTCTCATTTTAGATACTATAGAGGGGATTCTGAGTAGTAGAACTATGTGTGTGTTTTTATGCTTTTATAAGTCTTGCATAATTTTCTGTCTTTTTTAAATATTCTGGTTTGTTGAATGCCAGGTAGCTGGACTTTCTGTACCATTTCAGAGTTATGCCTCAACTATATATAACACGGAATAGAATTAAAGGGAATATATAACACGGAATAGAACTATATATAACACGAAATAGAGTTAATTGTTACGAATTTTGTACTTAGGTAATTTTAGTACAATTATAAGTAAAACTGTAGTATTTCTTTTGTAACATGAAAAATCTAAAGAGAATCTATGCCAGAAAAGTAAGAATACAGGGGCAAATGCATTTAGCATTGAGTAAATGGGTATCTTGGTAATTTGGCGAGAAATCCCCAAAATTTGGCGACATTTTGGTCCTATCCCTGTATCACCATAATATGTATTGAAATTGAATAAATGTAATTGACCACTATTTTAGCTATAACCTTAATTCCACCTTCATATTGCTTTCCAGTAATTTCAAAAGAAGCAGAAAGTACTTGAAATATCTTGGCAGCCGGTTGAAAACTATTTTAAGGCCAAAGACAGATCATCTACTGTCAGTTGCTTAGTTATTGTTGTTGCGAGTTGTTAGTTCTGCATGAACTGAAATAATTTGAGTTATTTTTCTATTTAGATGCACTTTGCATTCCGTTGTTTAATGTCCATAGTTAATAATAGTATTAATGTCAATGATGCTTAACTATTGATTGTACTGTGTGATACTGTGAACTTCTGTATAAGTATTTCAACAGAAAATTCCAGAACTTTGAAGTGTTTATTTTTGATAAAATTAAAATTTTATTAACCTGTCATCTTACCTGTGTGCATTCAATCTGTTATGAGCCCATATGCACATAACATTGTGTTTAATTATTGTCATGACAAGAAAGTAGTTTTTTAATCACAATAAAAATACACTCCTGCTAAAAAAATAAGCAACAGATGCAAAGCATGGAATGAAATAAAAACTATGTAATATATACGTGTAAAATTGATCCAAGATGTTTGTGGGGCATTACTAGAAGGCATAACAAATAATAAAACAAAGCCATATAAAAACACATTTATTACAAGCATCACATCGCGAAAGACCAAATGGATCAGAAAACTATACAATGAAAACATCACGCTAATAATGTGTGTGATACGCTCTAGCTCAAATACTTACTTGACAGCATCGAAGCGAACTAGCAGTAGTGTCATTGAGTAGTGCCCATTTCTGAAGTAATGCATCTCGGAGCTTGTGGAGGATGCCTGTCGGCACCCTGTGACCTGCTATCCATCATCCCAATATGTCCCATGCATGCTGTATGGGATCCAGGTCCGGTGATCTACTTGGCCACGGCAGATGTGGAATAGTTTCACTCTTCCGCATCACTTCAGCTCTATGAAAGTCAGCATATGTTAATGTCCTTAAATATCGCCATTGCAAGGAATAAAAGGGTGCACAAGAAGGTGCAGAATTTCATTGCTCTATCAGACATCTGTGACGGAACCATCGGCTATCACGTAGAGGTCGTGCGGCTTTGCTGTTTATACAAGTCCATACCAGCTATTGCTATCCATACCAACCCATACAAGTAAGTCTCCTCTATAATGGTCTCTTTTGACGATGTTTAGTGCCCCATAGCGTGTCCCTGACTCTCAACATTGCCCTTTGGAAATTGTTCTGGATATTAAATCAAGACTCATCCATAAACTCATCCATAAAGAGTACGTATCCCCGCTGCTCTGATGTCTGGCTGCGATGTTCACGGGCCCAATTCAACCTTGCTCTGACATCTGATTGGGATAAAGGAACACAAATTGAGGCAGTCGGCAGTAAAGTCCACCTTCATGCAGTCGATGCAACATAGTTTGGTGGGATATGGGCCATCCTGTAGCAGCATGCAACTGCTGTTAATGATCTACGGTATCTTGCACATAGCAACAGGAAGCAATCATCTGCCATTCTGGTAATCCTCTGGCTTCCAAACTCACATCTTCTATAGGGGTTTTGATCCCTTTCGTAATGATTTCGCAGTCTAATGAAGACACTATGATGCACATTCAGCTACTACTACTACTCGCCGTTGAGCAGGCTCCCGATCAAGGTTATTCTCCATACGGGATTTCCACCTACTCATTGGAATTCATCTACTTCCAGCCAAACCCCAGCCAAGGACTGGGATGACAGTACAGTCAGCATTGTTGTGTTACTAATAAATAATAATAATAACAAAACATGAGCGAACAAGGCTGTTGAAGAAGGTAGAATTTTCAGCGAAGGGACACTATTAAGGAGTTGTACTACTAATAAACAGAGTAATGCCATACATAAAGTAGAGACAGGGTATGTGCTATGTAATATAAATGCACATTTTAATTCCTGATATACTTCTGGGTTACATAAAATGCATGTTGAAGTTAAGAATGAGATGATACCACTAGTGAAGTGACATGAGCATACAAGGCTCTTGAAGAGAGAACATGATTTCAATGTGGAAACATCATTGCGGTTTGTATTACAGTTAATCAGAGTATTCTATTACATAGGGTGGAGATGCACTATTGTAGGCAATGATATACATGTAGACAAAAATGCTGTTAAAGGTAAATATAGCAATGTTAACACTCATTTATATGGCATATGTTCAAATCATTTAAATCCTACTATTCACTTCAAAGTATACAATTATATTTTAATTCATATATTACAATCGTTTTACCTTACAAGTATATAACAAAATTGCTATACAGAATGCGAATAGTAGTACTACATATATAAAATATGCTGGGCTGGCAAAAAGGATAAGAGCTATGAAGCGCAATGCTATAGTTAGCTATCTTAATATATAGATAAATGTAATATAAATGCACATTGTTTTAGACAATATAAATGCAAAATTCAAATCCCCATATACTTCTGGGTTACACAAAATGCATATTAAAGTTAAGATTGAATTGATACCAATATTGAAAGAACATGAGCATACAAGGCTCTTGAAGAGAGTACATGTTTTCATGGAGTTGTTTTACAATTAATGAAAGTATTGTATTACATAAGGTAGAGCTGCACTGTTGTAGACAATGATATGCATCTACATAAAAGTGGAATTAAATGTAAATATAATAATGCTGACATTAATTTATAAGGCTCAAATCATTTAAAGCCTACATTTCACTTCAAAGTGTACATTTACATTTTAAAGCATATTTTACAATCGTATAACCTTACAAGTATATATTTAAAATTGCTATACAGAATGGGTATAATAGTACTGCTTTTACTAATCTACAAAATATTCTCAGCTGCAGAAAGGGTAAGAGCTACGAAGTACAATGCAATGGTTAGCTATCTTACAAATGGATATTTAAGCACAGTTGTAAATTAATTATAGTTATTGGACAGAATATCTACTGAGAAATGGCAACAACCAATTTCTGGATGTCGTTCTATTTTATATTTATTATTCAGATGAAGTACGATTAAAATGTATATTGGTACGATGAATTAAGAACGTCTGTTATGATGTGTACGTTTAACGTAGGTTATTAAGAGTACGATTTATCTTTAAATAAACGTTTGTCTCTTTTAAAATCGTCTTGTGAGTGATTAATTTAACTAAAGGAAGCTAACAGATAGATGTGGAGTTAATGGCACGACTGCACAACATTCATATGCACATATGGGCTATTGTGCAGTAACTCATGATATGTTCAAGTTTGTTCAATGCTGATCTATTTTCTAGAACGCTAGCTGTCCATACTGGCCAGTGCTCATGAGAAGGCTTGCATAAGTGGAAGCCTGTGATATTCGTACATTCAAATGCAAAGCATTCTGGATCATCTTCACCACCGCAGCCACAGTTATTAGAATTACTGAGTTTAAAGCGATGGAAGTATGATGGAAAAGGCCCATGTCCAGTGAGGAACTGTATGAGAAATGACAAATTACTTCTTATTTCTACCCTGACTTTTGTGAAGTGCCGATACAGCCTTCTTCCTATGTTTGCCATATCTCAGCATGCTTACCATTTAGATATTAGTTGTGTCCATGTCTTTCTTTTCAGCAAGGAAACAGGAAATGGCATAGTCTGCTCCCTATTTGACTGCTGCAAGAGCTGCCTCTTTTGCTAACATATCAGTGTGTTCATTGCCCTGGATTCTGTGTTGGCAGGCACCCAGAACGAGATTGGTCTAGGACCCAGGTGTCTTTTTCAGTAGCTATTGCAGCGAGACATGAAGCTGAATCACTATATATGGTAGTGCTACATTTAGAATGTTGGAGGGCGTAGCGAATGGCTGCTTGCAGAGCAGTCAGTTTCACCTGGAACACAGAATTTTGTGCTCCCAGATGTTTTTTTCAGCTATGAGTTATATACTCTTTATCATTACGCAGGAGCTACTTCCCGTACCCAGTTCGAGCTGTCCATGTACAAGGCCGTATCATACTCTTCTTGCAGTGTAGTTTGCACATGCACATTCAGCTGTCTCACAACAATGATTTGTCTTGTACCAGCTTGCAACATCCCGACAGCCCTCTGACACATTTCTTCGTGCAGATGGTGTCTTCAGCTCATGCTTTCAGCTTTGGTTATCTTGGATTATACGTGGAATTATCACTACTTGCACCCTTTTAAGGCATTGTGGTGTGACTGCGGGATCGCGCTGTATGCTTATTTTGTTTGCCTATTTGAATTCAGCAATGCAACCTCTGTGTCATATGTAAATTGTATGTTTTAATTCCCCTTTTTACATTGGTACCTTTTTTTTTGGCATTTGTTGCTGATTTTTTAGCACAAATGTATAACTAATAATTATATTAAAAAATTCTGTAAAATGTAGCAAAAGAAAGGAAAAATAAATTGTAGTGGTAGCTTCTGCATCTGCAAAATTCACTGAACTTGGCATTAAAAAATTAGATGGTGACATTATTAGAAGAATATCTAAATTCTTAGCTGATTTTTGTAAGAAATGTGATAAACTCTTACCACCTGTGAATTTTATTTATTCCAAAGAGCTTTCTCTAGAAATCAATATTTAAGTACTTTTTGAAATGCGTCCATCCTTGTACTTTCTCTTTGCTTTGTTTTAAAACACACACATGAAAATATTATTTTCTCTATTTTTAGGTGGTGGCAAGTACCATATTACTGGATTGGTATAAAAGCATACGATTTTGTTGCTGGCAGGCAACAGGTAAAATCTAGTTACTTTTTATCTAGGGAGAGAGCACTGGAACTTTTTCCAATGCTGAAAAAAGATAAGCTGTGTGGAGCTTTAGTTTATTATGATGGTAAGTTAAACGTAAGGCTCAATGTTTTATTTATTAGTATTTATCATTTAGTATGAGTTGTGAGGTTTCTACATCTCTCATTTCTAAACATTTTAAGCCCTCAACTAGTGTTGGCATTAGGCTTTTTGCTGTCCATTGCAGTCTCATAAATTTTGTTGCTGGTGTGGCCCCACTGGTTTTACTGACTCTGGTGATAGCCTTGCTTTCAGCCTCCCTTTTCAGGCACCTTGTACATGTAAATTTTAGGTACAATATACACAGTCCAATCACATTAATGTGATAACACATGAAAAGCCGGAATAACAACCTTTTGCAGAGCGGACTGCTGCAAGAGGTGCAGGAAGGGAGTCAGTTAGGTTCTTGAAGGTGTTCACTGTTATGTTGAGCCATGCCAACTCGAGTGCGCTAGGTTATGTGGTTGAGGATGCATGCCACAAACAACTCGATTGAGATGATCCCACAGATTCTTGTTTGGGTTTAAGTCTGCGGAGTTTGCTAGCCAGGGGAATATGGTAAACTCATCCTGGTGCTGTTTGAACTATGTATGTACACTGCAAGCTTTATGGCACTTCACATTGTCCTGTTGGTAGGTGCCATCATTCTGAGGAAAAACATTTTGCATGTAGGGGTGGACGTTGTCCGCAAGGACACATGCATATTTCTGTTGATCCATTGTGCTTTCCACAATGATGAGTGAACCTAGAGAGTGCCAGGAAAACATTCCCCAGACCATAATGCTCCCGCCTCCAGCTTGGACCGTTCCGGCAATGGTTGCAGGGTGTTTGCTTTCTGATGTTTCACACCATATACGCTAACATCCATCTGTCTGATAAGGCATAAAACATGATTGATCAGAAAAAGCCACCTGTTGCCACTGAATGGACATCCAGTTGTACTGCCATGCAAATTCCAGCCTTCATCGACAATGAACTGCAGTCGGGATAGGTGCTTTAAACAGGCTTCTGCTGCAGAGGCTGATGTGCAGCATTGTTCACTGAACCATTGTTGACGAGGCACTGTTGGTAACTCCTTGTTTTATCTGGGCCGTCAGTTGCTCAATGGTACATGTGTATTCGCCCAAAAGAATCTGCACGACTGTCATTCCCCTCTGTCATCTATAGTCCATTATGCACAACGTTTGCCATGTCGCTGATTTTGGGTAGTGCCATTTTGCCATGCACGGTAACTTTTATCATGGTGACATGCAAACAGTTTACAAAATTAGCCGTTTCGGAAATGCTTCCATCCTTGGCCCAAAAGCCAGTGCTCATGCCCTTTTGGATATCAGATAAATTGCTCCGTTTCTGCATTACGCCAATAATTGCAATGTTTTCTCATTCTCTCGGACACCTTTTATGTATGCTCCACTGCAATTTGCTCCCTGTCTTGTGTACTTGGTTATTTTGTGAGGTTTTAGTTTAAACTAACAAAGTTTTATGTTAATTTTTTCTTTCCTGTAATTTCTTATTTCAACTTCCCGTTAGAATGAGCACGCATTTCAGCTGTATGCTAATTTGAAGTGGAGCGAAGTTTTGGTATTTAAAGGTTAGCGAGGAACTTCTTGGGGTGAGAGAGCTTTTAGTCTCAGATCACTGTGGCTCTGTTCGACGTCCACCTGACTAGCTAGTATTTAAATTCTAAGCCTTAGCGCTGTAACGCTATTACTTATTGAAATAATGTAAATGCATTAGTATTAGCTAATCTTGCTATGCACCATTGATCGTTTAGCATAGAGGCCAACCTCGCGTTTATAGCTCTGTGAGCAACGACTACTTAATTTCTATTTAACTTTATTTTTAATTATTTGATTGTTCAAGTTAGACCCAAGTGCGGTCATTATTTTCTGTTATCCCTCCCGAGTTGGGAAGTGGCTGTAAATAATAGTGGTTTAATAAAAGAGGATTTTAAATCCTTCTTATGTGCAGTTATTCTACCACTTAACCACAGTATTCTACCACAGAACATAGCTACATTCAGCACCCTGTTCAAGATCAGGACTTTAACTACTTCACGAATATGTTCCCCAAAAGTATGCACAGAACACTCAGTCCTGACAATTTCACTTTGAAGTCGAAAGTAGATGATGGTCACATTAATGTGACTGAGCTGTGTAAATACTTTGTAGTAAATTATATATGATAAGTACACTGACTACCAAAAAGTATTTGGACGCCTGTGATAGAAAAGAAAAACTAACTTTATTCAAAATCAATAGTTGGTAGAGCCTCCATGAGAGGTAATTACAGCGTGAACCCTCCAGGGCATACTTTCCACAAATCTTTGTATGACAGCTAGTGGTATTTTCTTCCACTCGGCTTGGAGAAGACATAGAAGTTCCTTCACCGATTTTGCACGGGTAGTGCACCCCTGAATTCGGCGATGCAACTTGTCTAGAGGTTCTCAATAGGGTTCAGGTCTAGACTCTGGGTAAGCCAGTCCATTCAATGAACTATATTGGCACCATACCAAGCCTTGGTTAATGTTGAAACATGACAACTGGCATTGTCGTCCTGAAAGGAACAGAGGTCCAACCCGTAAAACTGCCACAACGTAGGAAGACATTGTCATCCAAAATAGTGCAGTAGGCATCGGAGTTGAGCTTACCATGAATGGGGACCAAGGGTCCCAGCCCATACCAGGAGAAACACCCCCAGACCATAATTCCACCTCCGCCGAACTTGACTGTTGGCACAATGCATTCTGGCAGGAGACGTTCTCCAGGTAGACGCCAGACCCAGACCCTGCCATCTGAACGGTAAAGGTGGTTGATTCGTCACTCCAAAGAACCCTTTTCCACTGATCTACGGTTCAATTTCGATGTGCTTTACACTACATTAACCAAGCAGCACGGTTGGACTTTGTGATCAAAGGCTTGTAGGCAGCAGCACGACCATGAAAACCAAGCAGATGTGCTTCCTTACGGATGGTATTCATTGAAGCAATACTCCCAGATGCCTGTTGAAACTCCTCACGGATGAGGGCCATCGGTTGGGTGCGGTTCTTCTGAATTTCTCTGGACAGCACTTGTCGGTCTCTATCTCCCAGTTTCGTTGGTCTGCCGACTCGGGGCACATTCCGACAATCACTGCTCACCTTCCACTTCTTTAATCACATAGGCCACTGTCGATTTCTTGTACTTCCAGATCGCTAGATATGTCCCCTAAGGATCGGCCACATTTGTGATACCCAATAATTATACCTTTCTCGAAATCAGAGAGCTCCAAACTGCAAGGCATCTTGCATGCGACTAAAGCCGATTCTGTTTCCTACACGATATATACTGGCGGAGTCTGTGGCGTACCTTAGGACTGCAGATATCGTCGTTTGCATAGGTGTCCAAGTACTTATTGGTAGTCAGTGTATAAGAATCTTTGTAAATATTTTTATCACTCATTAAAAATAAGTCATTACCTTTATTCATATGAACATGCTTCAAAAGCTCGATTACCAAATACAATAAAAGTTTTGTAGTATTTTTTACAAATTTTTCCTGAACTTAGTAAATTCATAGTTGAAAATAACAAAGTATCTAGATTTAAGAAAGACTGTTGGATTTTTGAGAATTTTAATAGTTTTTCATTTAATTTAATTTAAGAATATTTTGAAGCCTCAACAGGTATGAACATAAAACCTTTCTGTGTAGGACTAAAAAATTAAATTAGCCCATCAATTGGCAAATGGTGAAAAGGGTTAGTAAAAATTTTTATTTTGTGCACAAACTAAGTAAGTGGGATATGTGTAATATATTTATGTCTGTTGGCTGCTTTATAACTTGATGCTGGTGACAACAGTGCCAAATAACAGTCATTTGGTGTTGTAGGTCTCCCATGATAACCAATGAAAGCATGTTGCTTCTGAGCAACCATGCCAAATAAAGGGTTAAATTCCTGTAGCATTTAATCATTTTTTGTTGTGTATCTTTGGTTTAGAATTTTTATTAAATTTGGAATTTAATGTGCTTCAGTTCTGTAGAAATTGAGGTTTACATTAATACAAAAGAAAACTTTTTTTATGATTTCATGCAAAGATTAAAAAATATGCATATTATTGCTGATTACGGGCTTGAATATTGTTAATTTTCTTCTTCAGGGAGATGATTTTTAACTCCTTCAACGTGAGTTGCCTCACTTTAGATATCCATTGTAAATCACTCATTTTGTTACGACAAAGCTCACATTAGGCTGAATGAGTTTAAATTTCTAATGTAAAATTACATTTGAAATAATCTGAAATCTGCAAAAGTAAACTTTTAATAACCATTTATTTCCTTGAATAATTATAATTTTATCTTAAACTTCTTCAAACTGCATTACTAAGCTAAGAATAAATGTTTGAAAATAATTATTTGCAGTGACAGTCTCTGGAAAATCTGTGTTCATACTACATTTTAAATAGTTATAAGTGTAGCCTGTAGTATAGGAATTTTTGGAACTCGTATCAGGATTTTAGCATTTGAAGTATTCGAGTTATTGTACATTGATCATATTGCAAAGATTATGTAGTTAGCATAAATTGATTTGTGATGTGAAATTTTTATTCAGTTATTACTAATGAGGTTAGAAATTTGACTGGACGAAATTTAATCAGGAGATGTACATACATCAGGTTATAGAAAGCATAAAGTCTAAACAAAATGGGAAAAGTAAATCTTTCAGTATCGTTTTACGGTATTGACTAAGCTTAAAAAAATTACTTGGTAATTTCTATGTACCTTTTTAAGAATTTTTAAGGGTTTTCAGTCTGTGCTGAAGGATTTTTTTTATGGTTAAATATTTTCAAGTTTGTAAATGTGTACATTAATTAAGCTCTTTTTTTTTTAATGAAAAATGTCAGAAATCAGCTATACCCACATCCAAATTTGAACCACAGGTTTTCCAGTTGCTAGCTGGACATGTTTGCAGTTACACCACAAGAGGACTTCTGAGGGCAGACAGTTATTTCTTACATTCTCTCCTACTTAATGAGCAGCTAGTAAGAGAGAAGCAAAATTCAATGGTCAAAACCTAGGTAATGATGAATTGTCATTCACTACATTTTTGTCAGTGCCATTGGTGAGCTGTTAGGCAGATTTTTTTTTAAGAAACATGAAACATCAACTACACTGTTGCCAGAATTTGAACCATAGGCCTTATGACTGTGAGCTACACCTCGAGAACATGCATGGAGACAGATGATAATTCCTTATAAATTAAATATGGAACAGTTTTCCCCCATCCATTTATATGTGGAGATATGTATCGGAGTTTAACTTCATTTCTTCGTAAAGTTTCTGTTTCCATTTTGTCGAGTTAAAAAGAATTATGTTTCAATAAACCTTTGTTTAAAACTCAGATATGAGAAAAGAGGGGATTAATGCATTCCTTTCAAAAGCAATATTATTGAGTTTTATTTTAGCTAAATAAGAATTCTGGCAAGGATTTCAGTTGTCAAAAGCTTATTTTTACATTTCCATGCGAGGCATAAATGAAATATATATAGTTTTTAAATGATTATAGTAATTGAAATTTTGATCTGTGAAATGTAATCTATATAGAGGTGTGAATGGAGAAATTGGGAAAATATTTTAAACTTATTATATGGGGTTAGAAAACAGCTATCTTTGATTTGTTCTTTCTTTACTTAAATGTGATTTCATTTGCATAATTCATTTTGTTAATAATGTTTTCATTTTTAGGTCAGCACAATGATGCTAGAATGAATCTGGCTATTATATTAACAGCTGCTAGACTAGGAGCTAATGTTGCTAATCATGTGGCGGTTACAGATCTAATAAAAATTAAAGATCCTCAAGGTGTTGAAAAAGTGAATGGTGCTAAAGTTAAGGATATGCTAACTGGTTAGTTTTTTTTTGGGGGCGGGGGGGATGTAAATAATTTGATTGCAGTTTAATATAAAATTATAATTCCTAAATTGTGGATAATTCTCAACCCCTTAGAGTTAGAAATGGAAAATTCTGTTTTCTGAGAATTTTTGAAAACTATAATTTCATGCAATATCAAGATTTTAGAAAACCTCCAAATAATTGAGGTCACCATTGCTATAATAGGCCTATTTGCCCTCATTAATAACAAGTAATATAAAAAGAAATTTAAAATCAATTCCTGCTTAGGTCAACAAAGAAAAATTTTAAGAATTAAAAAAAAATTTAAATTAAAAAAATATATGTGAAAAAACTGCATTAACATTGTCATCCACTACAATTTTTAAAAAATGTATTTGAACTTGAGCAGATAAATAAAAAGTATTTTATTAACAATTGAAAATTTGAACAAGATTATAAGGAGAGTGTGAGCTAATAGGAGGAATTTAAAAAAGGTAGTCATTGTTCTTTAATCAGTTCTTGTATTAACTCTCTTATTTCCATATCAAATCTTTCAGTTTAATTGAACTAAATGATTTTGCAAATGCTAATTGCAGGCATACACTTCTTGTTACAGAGCTATTTAAAAAAAAATCAGTTTTTGGAAAATAAATAAATCGAATATTTTACACAGTCCTCCAGTCCCTTTAGTTATGTTTAGCAAAAATTTGTATTTATTCTAAAAAATAGTATACAAAATGTTTGACTCCCCTACAACAGTAATTGACAGAGATTTAATTTTACAATTTTGGGATATTTCTCAGCTTTTCTGGGATTGCTTGAGATGTCACTTAAATAAATCAGAATAATTTGTGGTTAAATATTTTCCCCTTTAATGACATTTGGTGATATCCCTTTAGAACTTAGTAATATGTAACACTCTTTAATTTATAATTTTACTAGCCGCTGCGCGGCCAGCCTTCGTCTGGCTTTTAAGTGTACCGGGAAAATGCCAAAAGAGAACACCAAACATAAAATTTGAAAACTGCACAGAATTTTACTCTGCAGAACAATTTTATCGAAAAAGAAACAAACAACAACGGGAAAAAAATTCAGTTAAAAATGCATTACATATAAAAAGCATACAATGAAATAAGCAATATCCCTTAATACAAATATTAATTATTCTAAAAAATAAATTAACCAACTTCCTGCTGCCTTCTCTAGACAAACGTCCAGTATCCAAGAGAAACATTAAATTTAAAAAAGAAAAAAATAAAATCTGAAAGGTTTCAGATTTTAATTACATCCAAAGAGACATTTATTTAACATTTTGTGTGTTACCTTTATTTATTAAATACCATGTTCTTCGCACTTAAACCATAAAATTGATATCGACCAATATTGCAAACTAATTTTAAATTAAGCATATCTTTAGAAATTTCGGTACACACTCTCACGTGCTGGAGATAAAAATGTTTTTCTGTACAACGTTGGTATTGCTGGCTTTGGAATCTTTGAGTTTGTTAATGAAAAATTCGTTAAAGTTTTAGAGAATATTGTTACGAATTTCACATTTATTTGGCTATTTATTTATAATTGCAATTAAAATTCCTTTTTATTTTCCCGTGCAACGTTGACGATTTTTGAAGAGAAAGCTACGTCAAAAAAAAAAAAAAAACAACAACAAAGAAACGTAAGGACTAAATTGAAAAGTGATACGCCGTTTTTTGTGAAACAACGCAAAACGCCCAAACGAAAGTAATAGTCCTTCGGGACTAAATCCCTTTGGACTAAAAACTGAACAGAATTATCGCCCTCATTTTTCCGGGTGGCAATAGTGCTGATATCAGCAACATTGCCATATCAGTGCCATTGTTGTTCATATAATAAGAGAAAATCATCAATTTGATACTATTTCATAAAAAAAA
>KK117162.1:233150-313590 GCA_000611955.2 Stegodyphus mimosarum
AATATCCCTTGATACAAATGTTAATTATCCTAATAAAGTAATTAAACAATTTACCGTTGCAAAAAGAAACAACTTTTTAATTTCTTAAACTTTTCAGTCTCTTAAAAACAGTAACATAAGAAATACGATGAAAAATTGTTGCCAAACCGAAATTTTTAAAAGAATAAAACTATTCAAAATGATGCAATTTCATCAAAAATCTGTCAACAACAATAAGAAAGGAAAATTGTTGCCAAAACTACATTTTAAAATATCTGAGATATGAGAAGTGTATTCGGAAGCTTCATTTAAAAAATTTAAAAAAAATACAAAATATTATTATTTTTCCAAAATTCTTGTTTTAAAAAGAGTCGAAAGGATCAAAGTTCAACGTGTCCAAAAATCAAAGGAAAATAAACAGCACATTTTTTAAACTAAGTTTTTTTAAAAAAAATTCCGCTGAAAAGGTGTTAAGCTCACCTTCCTAAATAAATTCGTATTTAATCGATTTATTGAAATACGAAATTTATTTTAAGTTCGTAAAATAGCTAAGTGTCTACGCTTCACGACAATGTAAAAATGAAATGTATAGAGTGAAATCTCGGTTTCCTGTAACCCATTATGTCTCAAAATGACGTGATTTGGTCACAAAACATAAAATAAAAAAAATTCGAATTTCGAAAAAATCGCTTCAAGGTGCACTGGCTCTTGTGTAGATACACCTATGTACCAAATTTCGTGGCCCTGGGTCTATTAGCTTACTCGCAACACGAACGAAAGACACACACACACTCTTTGTTTTATTATATGTAGAGATTATACTTGGCATACTGAAAAATTGTTTTCACACACAAATAGTTTTAAATGCTAAACTGCATTAATTCACATGCAGTTTATTACTCTGAGATGATACTGTTGAAAAATCATTCCGCAACTAATCATACCAAAAAAAATTTTTCATTAGCCTAAAAATATTCAGCACTTAATTTATGCTAATAATGTTTTGAATTGGCTACTTGCCTGTACTGAAGTTTGCTACTATTTTTTAGAATAAGAATTCTACAAAATTCTGTGAATAAGATCTCTTTTTTGGAAAAAACTGAATTGACTAAAATATTTCACAACAGTTTGCATAACTGTGCTCATTGTTTAATCTGTTAACACCAAAAACCTTTCTCTAAACTGATATTTAATTTTTAGTTATATTCAAATGTAAATGTAATATTTCAGTGTGTGTTTTACCCCTCAAAATACCAAACTTTAAATATCGTCAATTTTTGTTATGAAGTAGTCAAATATTTTGCATTTTATTTAATAGAAGTAGTGTAAAATTTTACTAAATATAACTGCAGTCATCCTGTACTCTAAGAAATCTGATTTGCTTGGAGATAGCTATAATGAAATGAATGATTTAAAAACTTCAGAAATGTCCTCAAATGTTCCATATCTAGTTGACTTCTTCAGTAGAAACAGAAGTCTGGAATTTTTTAGAATGTATATGATCATATTGTGTTTGCTATTTGGAATTTACTTTAGTCTGCTTTAGCTGTGCAGGTTTAAAGCATTAAGTGAGAGCTACTTCGTAGAACTATTTTTCAGTAGGTTTTTGGGTGCTCTTGTTTCTAGCATTTGCTGAGTTATGCTGAATTTTTTGGAACATGAAGTATGAAATTTATTCCAGTGTTCAGAGAACTTTAATATAATTAGAACTAGAAGGTTTCATCCTACATTTATTGTAATAAACTGTACTCAGCTATACAAGATTTTGTAAAGATGATGCCTTTGTTATTAATCAAGTCATTTAGAGAGATCGTGCATTAACCTTGAAAATGCCACAGAATTATTTTTCGTGTTAAACTCATATTTTTTATTGGAGAAACTTGAAACTCTTAAAAAATAAAAATTCTGATTTTGTAAAGCAAAAATGAGAAAATATTTAAATCCTCGTTTTCTAGAATGTGGAATTTTTTCTTTAGCTTTTTCGTGTAAACTTATTGAATCATCCTAAATACCGTAATTTATCAATAAGAATTATTAAGATTACCATGTGAGTCTTACCAGGATGCAAACTGTTTTAACAATTTTAATATCAAATATAAGACCTTGATAAGAAATAAAGCATGGTCTCTGTATTTCTGTGTTCTGAACTGCATTTAAAATTAAAGAATTGTGAAGAAACATAACACATGATAAATTCTGTAAATATTTGAACTGCAGTTGTCTGTAAATATAAATATTAAATCTGAAACATTAAATCTACTAATTAACACATTAAATCTACTAATTATTTCCATCATTCCTGATTGACTTCTAACAGCAGTTGGATATAATTCTTTTATATTCTTTTATATTATGTGGGAAGCTACATTATTGCCATGGAAAATGAATAAATTGAATGAATCTGAAAGTTTCGCGTTTTTCTCATTTACACACACATACACGTTTTGAGAGCGTTTGGTCTAATGCCCCTTTGGTCTAAAAATAGTTAAAAACAGCTTGCACGCTAGAGATAAAAATGTTTTATTCCATACAGTGTTGCACTGCTTGCTTTGAAATCATTGTGTTTTTAAATAAAAAATTCATTGAAATTTTTACAAAATATAAAATAGCTAATAAAACAAATTCAAAATTTGGCCTTCCAGGTGGCCATATTTGGGTGGAGGACTACATTATTCAAAATTTGATGGCTCTATGCCCCATTGTTTTTCGCTGTGTGAAAAACATATATATATTCTTGCAGATTCTCCATTGTTTAATTTCTTTAACTATAATACAGGGTGATAATGTTTGGTGGCAAAAGTTTGAAAAATGAAACAGACATTTATAGTGAACCGATGCAAAATCACGTTTTGAGACTAATAGCCCTTCTATAATGCCTCCTTAGGCTAAAAAAAAAAAAAACTGGTTTACTTTATGAAATAAGTAAGCTTGTATTTTGGTTACGGAAAGCATCAGAGTCTAAAATTCTTAAAGTGAAGTAGATTGAACAGAACTATGTGGCTGCATAATCATAATTGATACCCTAATTTTTGCACTTTAAAAACTAAAACATATTCTAAGCTGAAAACAGAAAACTTGATGTCAAATTCTAAAAACTAAATTTGCATATCACTATTTAAGGAGCAATAAGGTGTTTAAAAGTAAAAATTAACTATAGAAAAATTTTAAAAATATGAATAACTTTACAAATTAATTGGTATATAGAGCAAAAACAGATTAAATAACCACTATACTGGAATTTGGGTGTCTATACTATGTTAGCTATTACACCATACTATAAACATTTAGAGGAAAAAAGATAAAATAATAGAGATTTTTCCCCCTGCCTTAAAATTCTGTTTTGAAATCGGTAGCATTTTCATTTCATATGGTAATAATTCATTTTGCATAACAAAAAATAAAACTAATTTCTGTTTTAGTTGATTAATTTATCAATTCTGAAATTAATTCATAAGAATTAATATTTAAATTTTAAAATGTTAAGCTGTTTCAATCTTCATAAATTAAAATGTAAGCTGTCAAAAGAGAAATGTTTTAATAATAGTTAAAGTCGTGAGAAAAATTAAAGTTGTGTGAAGTTAGAAATTTATTATATAGTAGAAACATCTGTTAAATATATACTGTTTTTATATTAACAATTGCTACTTTACTAAGCCACATGTCTAAGCATATGTAGAAGATAAATTTTATTAATAATTGAAAAACACAGAGAAATGTTAATCCTACATATTTAAATTCCACTGTTTAGAACAGACTATTGTGAATATTTAAAAGCAAGGGGGCCACTAGATGACTGTAAAATTTAAAGGAAGACTGCAGCAGCCATTATGAATTAAAATTTCAAATTTAATGTTTTCTATAAATATAAATTTTTATAATTTCTATGTGTTAATCATATTCCAGAGAAACTATCATTTTTAATTTTTAGTCATTATGTCAGTAAAGATGCATATTTATTATCCATTAGAGTACTTTTTTTCATTCTGTATTGTTTATTTATCTGATTTAGGAAAAGAGTGGAATATTCGTGCCAAATGTGTTATTAATGCAACTGGACCATTCACCGATTCTATTCGCAGAATGGATGATCAAAAGTGTCCAATGATATGTCAGCCAAGTGCTGGTGTTCACATTGTATTACCTGATTATTACAGGTAGTAATTCCTTTTCCGTGGTTTATTAATTTATTTTCTGTTATTGTCTGACATAGTATTAAGCTTTCTAGACATTTTAATTTTAAAGATCAGAAAGTGCATGCATCATCAGCTTCAACATGAAAAAGGGCTCTGTATTATCAATTCCTGTGTAAAATTTACCATATACAATTATTTCCGATGAAATTTTGAGAAATATGTGTGATCAAATATAAATTTACGAGTGATGATTTGGGTAACTCTGATTTAGGATAAAATTATATATGCATATACAGTACAAAGTCCGAGATCCAGACATCCAAATAATCCAGAATGATCAAATATCTGGACCAGAAACCACCAACAATTTTTTAAATGCTCTACACATGTGCATTTAAGTTTTTCCTCTTCAGATAAAAGATGTGGAGAGTCCCAATGCTTAACTGCCCTTCGGCACTAAATAAATAACTCGTTATTAAAGAAACAATAATTTATAATATATTTGTGTGATCAATAATTTGGCTCCATAGCTTCATGTCTACTTGACGTGCATCTCAAACCAAAACATTCTACATAGAAACATCATTGATTTTATACCTACTAATATTTTATATCCTTGACAACAACCTGGTGAATCATTATTTATTATATTTTACTTTCATCCCTGCATATTTATCAGCACATGACAACTTCAGTAATGACTCATACAGTGATGCCCAAGCAATTTTTTTTTACATTAATACAAAGAGCATGGTAACCTTTTATGTTGACATTATTACGCTGGAAAATGATTACAGATTTAAGTTAAATGCTCGAAAAAATATTGATGAGGAAAAATTTAACAGAAATTTTTTCCCATATACTAAAAACAGATTTTGTTAATGATACTCATAGGCCAAAAGATTACATTTAGTGCTATTTGAATTAAGAATAACTGATTTGTTTTTCACATAAATCCAGAACCGGCACCAGAGCTTTTATAGCCACACTGGGTGGTAGAATTTTGGGAAGACAAGATTTTTGGAATTTAGAGAAGCACTGAGCAACAAAATTAAAGGATGAAAATATCTTTACAATTTAGGGAAAGCACTGGGATCCTGAATTTAGGGGCCGCAAAAATTTAGAACTTAGGGAGGCACTTAGTAGCAGAATTTAGGGCCTGCAGTGACTACGTCAAGCGGTAAGATAGCTAGTGCCTGCCCTTGATAAGCCTTAAGTGTAGGTGGGAATTTATTCAGGACTCAGATAGCCTTAAGCATGTGCAAGAAATAGACATAAGTATAATAAATAACTAAGCTAATACAAGGAGCTTTAATTATCTCAGTGCGGATAGAAGCAACTCAAAATTTCATGGAACAACTTGCCTTTCGTCGCCAGTCTCATGATATATAGCCAATAATGTATATCTGAGCTATTAAGCTAGGCTGAAATTATACTTTACTGATTCCAAGGAATTTCAGCCAGTATAGCAGATTGTGCTGTTCCGTAACTTTCTGATTTGATCCAGTTTAATTATTTTTTTCAGGCTGTTTTTATTATGGCAATTTGATGAAAATTAGAGTTTCAACTTTCGTTCATGTCAAGAAGAGTTTCTAATTGTGGAGCTGCAACAGGATCTACAAAGCGAAAGCATGTTTCGAAGTCCATTAAACAAAAAGTAGAATTACTGCAAAAAATGGATAAAGGTATATCCGTCTCAAAATTATGTAAGGAGTATGGAAAGTCAACTGTATATGACATAAGAAAACAGAAAAAGGAACTTTTTGAATTTTTTGTGGATTCTGACGCCCCACTCACAACGAATAACAGAAAAAAATGATTCGTTGTGCTAAAGGTGAGACAAATTGATAATTGAATAGGTTAGACAGCATCGCAGCGGGTCGTGCCCTTGTAGGGGGTCAAATGCTAATGGCACAAAATAAAATATTTCACCAAGAAATGAACTTAAAAACTGAGTGCTTATATTCGACAGGTTGGTTAACCAAATTTAAAGATAGCCATGGTATAAGGCAATTAAGAATTTCAGATAAAAAAGCTTCAGCTGATACTGAAGCTGCTGAACTATTTGCAGATGAATTCATTGAACTCATTAAAAGTTATCTCCAGAATAAATTTAGAATGCTAATGAAACTGGTCTTTTCTGGCAATATGTACTGCAAAATATCTTGGCAACCTCTTATAGAAAAGGCTCCAACTCATGTCAAAGATTCCAAAGTGAGACTAGCAATTTTAGCATCTGCGAATGCGGCGGGAATGCACAAATGTAAGCGTTTTGTAATCAGAAAATACACGACTTTGAGCATTTAGAGAAGTAAAAAGTTTCCCGTTATATGTTGTGCAAATAAAAGAACGTGGATGGCACAAGTGTTAATGAATGATTGGTTTGAAAATCATTTCATACCCGAGGCTTGGCAGAATACCTAATAATGTAAAAATTACTCTGATTGTAGGGAACTGTTTGGCTTATGCTTCACTTGAAAGTTTTAGTGAAAGATAATGTATCCGTATTATTCTTTCCCCCAAATTTTGTCAATCATTCAGCCTATGGATATTGGAATAGTGCACGCAGTCAAATGCAAATATAAAGTAGCATTTTAAAAATCCATGCTAAATTTCTGGAATAGTGGCAAGAATTTTTTAAATATCTTACCACAAAATGCTGTGTGGAGCATCGCAAGTTCGTGGGATGATGTGCCCAGCTACCGTATTTCATATTGAGCATGATGAAGATGATAGACGCGATTTTTAAGGTTTCGGATATCGAAGAAATAGAAATATTCTAGAAGTGAAATTTTCCAATTAATGGATTTTGTAAGGAAATATGGAGAAATGGTAATAAATGAAGATCATATAACAGAAGTCTTACATTGTGATGACAATGTGTCAGCCATCAATCAATCAAATGATATCGAAATCTATAGTATGGTTCTAGATCCAGAAAATACTGTTGCCCATAGTGAAGAAAGTGACAGAGAGGTTATTGGAAATGAAGCAATTTGGATTGACAGGTTAGTCAGAATTCTGAACATAACAATTCCAAGACTTGAGCAATGGAACTTTGTAACTCAACAAGAAATTGTCTATTTATAGAATTAAAGAGAAAATATTAGCACAAAAAATGAGACTATATAAACAACTTGCATTGAAAGAAATGCTTAATAAAGTAAAAGAAATAAATATTAAGCTTTTTTTTTGTAAGTTTTATTCCCTTTATATCATAAATGCTTCATTATTTCATAACTCACAATTTCATGTTTTTAATTTTATAATTTCTACATGTCATCTTACAAGTTTGAAACTGGTGATCTAATATTCAGAAAAATCCCAAATCCGCAATTGCTGAAGTCCTGACGACTCTGGATCTAGGACTTTGTACTGTAGTTACTTCTTACTATTTAGAAGAAATTTTTTAATATACAAAAAGTGAAATATTTCAGAAAGGGTTATGCATGACCTTGATTTCAGAAATTTTGTGTAGGCTGTTGTTCTCAATTACAGCAAAGTATAATAGCAATTCCAGTGTATTTACAAAAGTCCATCATGCATGCATGAGGAATGAAGGAAATCAAGAAGAAAGTAAAATATAATAGTAAAGTTTTCATCAAAAGTTATACAACTGGTCATTTATTTCAGTGTTTAGAACCACATAACAGGAAAAGAAACCGAGTTTTGTGTGTGTGTGTGTGTGTGTGTGTGTGTGTGTGTGTGTGTGTGTGTGTGTGCGTGCACACCAACAAATAATTTTTTTAAATAAACGCTGAGATATGCATGAGTTTGGTTGAGAATTGCAGAAGATAGAGGAATTTTCAATAATGTTAACTTATTAGCTTTACTTCCTGAAAACGTTTTAGATGTACAGTAGAAGTCCAGAAATCCACTATACTTGGGGCCAGAAGTTGTACGGATTTTAGAATTTTCCTGATTTCAGGACAGAAAAGCTAAATCATAATATTCAGACTAAAAGAACAAAATAAATAAAGCATATTAGATACATTTAAGTAAATAATATACATTATTAGATTAATTTATTATATAATATACATATATTATTCAAATATATTAATGTTTACAGGAAGGAGTATTTTAAAGCATTAAGGACATATACAATAAAGACATGTAAAAGTAAGGGATATTAATAAAGCATAATTCTTTAATTTTTTTTTACATGTTTCAAACATTTTTCTGATAGAGGTTTGTTTTGAAACACCAAAGTAAGTTTTTTTTTTTTTTTTCAAATTCTATAGGGTCATAATCTCTTGCTCTATGACACAGCTCTGTTGTTTTAAATATTTTAGGTATTTTTCACAGTTTTCCAAAGCCTCATTAAAAGATATTTTCTCACTCCTATCAAATTCTTTATCTGTGTCAATGTCGGAATCGTTTGCTTGCTGTGGTGAGTTCAAAACAGAGCCAATGATTTCCTCATCGGTTATCTGATATGCCAGTGTTGGCTCATCTGAACACATCATCCATATTAAAAACCTCTTCTGGGCTAAAATATTTTTTCTGCCACTAACACAGAATCCGTATTATTCGGTAATTATGATGTCATTGTTGGATAAATATTTTTCTTTGGTATTTCATTCTCCATGCTGTGGTTTTGGGAACATAAAAATTGAATGTTTATATTTTGAAAGGCAGTGCAGATTTCAGGTCGGTGGGTTTTCGGTATTTGACTGTATTTTTTAGAAATTTATGTATTGATTGCCATGATTTATTGTGCTATAATATTCAAATCTTTTTTAGCATTCACCTGTAAAATATTCTTCTAATAATTATGAATAAAGTTACATGTAGAACACAATAAGTGATAATTGTGTGTGAATGGGAGCAGATAAATAAAAATTTAAGTCCTCATGTATTAACACAACCACTTTGGTGCAATGTGGTGACCTTCATAATTTTTTTAAAAAAGATTACCAAACTATCGATATTATCATAAATGGGTAAACATTATCAACATATCAAGAGAAAATACAATTTTTCAATTTAAAATGCAAATTTTAACTATTAAATAAGAATTATATAATAAATGAAAAAGTAAAGTATTTACATTTTTTTGTAATATCCTTCCAAAATTTTTTTTCCACTTTCCTTCTCTACATATATATCTCAACCTCTTTTTGCTTAAAAAAAGTTGGGGAATTGTACCCTTTCGACATTGTGCATTGGCTATATACCAAACACATCATAACTTTATACCCTTTAGCAGTTTTGTGGCATATGTTCCTGCAGAAATGTTACCTGTGTTTCTTCCGTTGCTGGCAAATTCCACAAGCACTTATTTTAAAGCTGAGTTTAAGGCAAAAAATATCACGATCTGCATATGAGTCATTGGAATGCAGCAAAAGAATTGTATACGAAAATGGGACATTACTTAACTGAAGAACTGTTATAAGCATTTATGATGTTGCCTGGAAAACAACAAAAGTTGTCTGGAAAGCAATTATGTGCATGTTTGCCAGAGTTAGGCGCATTTTGAAAATTTGGAGACTTCTACTAAGGTGGTTATGATTGTATGTAAATATCAAAACTCATTCTGAAATTTTCATATCTTGTTACTTTTCATGCTGGTCTTTTTTTTTTCTTTTAGAAATAAAAAGAAAAATAATTTCTGAGTGTTACTAACCAGGCTTTTGCAGATACATTCTTTGAAATCATCTTTTGTAGTCCTTGAGGGAAACTGGTGAGCACAAAGTTGTGCTCTTAACGGAACCATGCCTACATAGTTTTCACCTGAGGCTAATAGATAACTGGTTATGTAATAAAAGAAATAATTATAATAAATAAATAGATAAAAAAAGGATGGAATATTTTGTGTACAGATCCACAGAGACAATGAAAATTAACTATATCTTTACACATTTTTATTCTTCAATTGTAAATATTTCATATCATAATAAACTCGTAAAATAATATTAAATTATAATTACAATATTATTTAATTATGTATTAAAAAAAGCTGAAATTCAAGAATTCCATGGACTGTACATGTCAGTAAAGGACTGGTGGAGGCTCTGTTATAGTATGGGGCATGTGCAGTTGGTGTGATATGGGACCCCTGATACGTCTAGACAGCGCCGGATTTAGCCTTTTTCTTAGCTGGGGCAAAAGCTTAAAACTGCCACCCTCACCCGTCTTCCTTTAAGTTTCTCTAACAAATTTTAATTTTTTTCAATAAACTTTGAAATAGACGCAATTTGAGATAAAATGTGAAATCTATTTTACAGTAAGAAATTCTTCATGTGCCATTTTTTTATAAAAGAAATGTACATAACAAATGGTTTAGTTTCTTTACTTACGGCAAAGCATAAGAAGGCTATCTGCCTAAGAGGAGAGATGCCTTCATTGAGGACTTTCTAAGAGTACTTTGCTTGTATCAAAGTTACACATGAGCGAAACGACGGAAACGCCTTGGAGCCAGCTAATTTGCCAGGATTCTAACCCCCGACCGAACTACAATGTTCAGACTTTACCTCTTCAGCCGCTGGTAGCTCGACACATACCAAAAGTTACATAATTAAAAACCCATGCAAACCCTCCTAAATAATCCATACACTACTGAAATAATCAAATTCACATTTTCCTGAAATAGGCATTTTTTCAATATTTGCAACAATAACTACTCATATTAATAAATGATATTAATAGGAACATTCAGTACCAAACACTAAAATAGTTCAGCACAGTACAAAAATGGGAATTGCACAATATTAAATAATTAAAAAATTTTATTTAAACGAATATAAGCAAATTACAAATCACTAATGCAATAGATTTTATACCAATTTCTCTATACTAACAGTAACTATAACCTAGCATGTTAAAAAATTCATTTTGCAATAAACCTTTATGTAGCCTATTCAAGAACTCTAATATCGTCCTCACACAGCCTGTTTTCACACAAAAGACTAATTTTTGTACTGTAATAATCAAATTTACATTTTCTCTGAAATATGCAATTTTGCAATATTATCAGTGAGTATGGATGGTAATTTTAAGAAACTTGAGAACTCGGTTTAATTTCAGTTGTCTCCTATTTAGTTTTTGACATTAATTGACAACTTTAAATTTCAAGAATTTGAAGATAATATTTTAATACATGAACTATCAGAATCTTGGACAAATGCTGCAACATTTGTCCAAGATTTTAACTACTTAAGTCCCTATTTCACCTATATATGATAACTGCCAAAACTAACATACAGCAGCTAAAAGTTATGATTTGGAAATTTTTGAATTCATGTGGAGCATGAACAAGTTCTGGTTCATTATTCTTTTAAGCATCATAAAAATATAATATGAGTATAAATCACTTTTTGTAGCAACCATCCTGTTCGAGTTCGTAGAAATAGGGGAAAGAAAGCGTCACGCACTTCGTAGCTTCTTCTTTGTCTGTCACCCTTCGTACGTTAAGGTGGAGAATGGAAAAGTTGGCCATTGTTAGTTATCGGGGAAGGAGAGCTTCAGATAATTCCACGGAGTTGGTATACGACCGGGCAAGACATCCTGAAGCGAGCCTGCATAAAAGGGGCAATTATCCCTTGTGGCAAGGCAAGCGAACAGTAGTGGAAATCAAATGAGGTTGATGAACACACCTAGACCCCCTATATTTAGGGGGTGTTGAGTTAGCTTTCTTTTAATTGTTTGTTCCAACAAAAGGTTTCTTAGTAATTAATTCTAAATATTCTTAAAAGAGGTTTTTTAAACGCACCACGCTTGAATTTGCCGCCCACAGAAGTTGCCGCCCGGGGCACAGACACCAGCTTGCCCTCCCCCTAGATCCGAGTCTGCGTCTAGATATGACTCTGTTAGCTGAAAGATACCTAAGCATCCTGTGCGATCACCTGTACCCATTCAGGTCCATTGCACATTCTGATGGACATGTTTCCGGCAGGACAACGTGACACTGCACACATCGAGAGTTACTAATGAGCACTCATCTGATTTAAGACATGTCTACTGGCCACCTAAATCCCCAGACATGAACATTATTGAGCATACTGGGATGCCTTGCAATGTGCCAGGCAGATGAGATCCCCACCACCTTGCAACTCTTATGGATTTGTGGATTGTCCTGCAGGATTCATGGTGGGAGTTACCTCCAGCACACCTTCAGGCATTAGTTGAGTCCATGCCATTTCATGTTGTGGCACTTCTGGATGCTCTCAGGGGCCCTACATGATATTAGGTAGGTATACCAGTATTTTTGGTCCTTCAGTGTATAAGAAATAGATAATAAAATTAGGCATTTGAAGTCTTTCCATCAATTTATTTTCCATTTTCTACAATAAAGATAGTAAAAGCTAAAACTTTAGAAATAGACCTTAAAATTATCAGTTATTGGCCAAAATGTAAATTTAATGAGAGGTCTGGTTTGGAATTGCTTTTTTTCTATAGGTCATCAATGTCTGCCTGTATCTTCTATACATATAAAAGGAGTAGTCTGTCTATCTGTGTGTGTCTTTCGTTCGTGCTGCACATAAGCTAATAGACCCAGGGCTACGAAATTGGTACATAGATGCATCTAGAAGAGAGCCAGTGCACCTTGAAGCAATTTTTTTCAAAATTCGAATGAGATTTTATTTTATGTTTTTTGATAAAATCAATAATTCTCTCTCATTATATCAGCAATAATAGCATGCAGCCATTGTTGCTGATATATCACTGTTGCCATTGTTGGTGATATCAGCACTATTGTCATGCGAAAAAATAAGTGCGATAATTCTGTGCAGTTTTTAAATTTAATGTTTCTTTTGGATACTGGACATTTGTCGAGAGAAGGCAATGGGAAGTTGGTTAATTTATTTATTAGGATAATTAATATTGGTATTAAGGGATATTGCTTATTTCATTGTAATTTTTATTGAAATTCCCCCTCCCTTTGATAAAGTTGTTCTGCAGAGTAAAATTCTGTGCCATTTTTTAATTTAATATTTGATGTTCCCTTTACGCATTTTTCTGGTACTTTTAAAAGCCAGACGAGGGCTGGCCGCATAGCGGTTAGTAATTAATATAGCAATTATGTAGAAATTGGACAAGATCTTTTGTCTATCAGAAGTGATATTTCTTTGTTTTTATGGTTTTCACCCTTTAAAATAGTTGTTCATGGCACCGCATGTTACCAAAAAGTGAAACGAATGATAGCTTTTGAAACATTTGAATAAAAATTTCGAAGCATAAATTCTGTAAATTAAATTTAGTAAATTTTATCAATTTATACTGGGAAATATAATTGAAGAAAACTATATCACCATTAAATGATCCAAGCTCTGAAAGAAAAGTTTGATATTGAAAGTGGTTCAGCTCACTGAACTTGTAAAATTGACTGTAGACATAATTTTTTCCGTGTCTAAGGTCTTGGCACAAAATTGTTTCATTGTGGGTGACAAGGTGTCATGTAATAACTTCATTAGACACTGTCTCAACATTAAATTTACTAATCTGTTATATATGGCTGGGATTTCTTTTGAAATCCACAGAAGTGTCTTCTCTAGAGAAAATTCACAAAAGCATGTTTTAGCTTAAAAATGTTTTCTGGGTATGCGAAGCATTTCAGTGGACATGAGTCTGGTAGTTTCTTTAAGATTTTGATTCATTGAGGATTTCAGCTCTTTCATTTGAGAATTTTCAATACTGGTTGTTAAATAATCTATTCTTGAAAATGTGTGGTGTGAAAAATTTTTCTCTCCCATCAACTTTTTTTGTCAGGATGTGCAACGGACTCAAATATATCCAAGAAATCTTTCACAGGTTTCTTTAGTTTATTTCACAAGATTGTGTCTACATCAGTTAAATAACTGATCATGGATTTTGATTCCTGAAAACTTGGGTTTCAGTTTCCCTCCCTCCCCTAAAAAAAAGGTTGTTACCTCAAAACATTATTTTAGAGACCTGATAAATTTTTTCTTGAAGTAGGGAAATTTATCTTCATGTTCCTAGAATAACATCTGTGTATATTATACTGCTTCAAAATAGTTACACACTCTTAGCATATGAAATGCAGTACTTATACGTTATACTGAATTATAGAAAATTCACTAGTTTAAGCAACTTAACTCTGCATTCAGAATCAGAATTTTTCTGTTCCTATGTACTTTGGTGGGGCAGCAATATTTGTGATGTTATGAATTTTGTACATAAATATGTAATTTTACTAAAATTATCTTATCTATGCACGAAATTCATGACATCGCCTCGTTTGTAAGGACTGCATGTTCTGGGCAGTACAATTCCTGGACCGGAAGCAATGCTTTCCACCAAGGCAAACCAATACAATGCTTAAACAATAATTGCAGTAAGTGACATAAAACAAATCAGATGCTAAACCAATAAATAAATGCATAAATTTGCAAATTTATATACAAATACGACCATGGTCTTAGTATACTAGTTGTATTATATGCACTATGGGGAACTATGTACTATATGGTCCTAGTAAGGGGCCAGCCTGTTATATTGAACGACTTTATGCTTTAAGGTTATGAATCCGAACTATCGCATCTTTCAGCCTCTTTAGGCCTTTGCAAGAACCAACCCAAGATGACTACTGTTTAGGAGAGAGTCCTTAACCACACCTTGTCACATTCGTTGAGTGGATCCTGCAGCTTTCATGTCATATTTGGTCTTCATCTTCTTCTCCCTTCAAAAAAAAAATATTTAAATTTAGACGTCTGTATTAATTTTGGAATAATTTTTCGGAAAATGTAATTAGTTATCAAGGAATTTTCTCACCTGAAATGAAAATACAGGAAACATTTTATTGTAAGAATATGCAGGATTTGTAAGCTATGCAGATTATACATATGGAAGAAAGTTTCTTAAAATGTTCGTTTTTATTTACTTGAAAAATTTTTAAAAAAATTTGAGTCTTTTTTTTTTTTTTTTCCTTTTGATTTATGTGTATTTGTATATCTGGCAAAAGTGCACATACAATTTTTTTTTAAATTTTTCAAGTAAATAAAATTTTTCAAACAATTAATAAAAGTAATTACTTTATTCAGTTTTATTCTTAGTTCATCTTGAATCACACATGAAAAGCTATACTGAAATAAGTGTAGCAAGTACTGCATGCTGTGTTTGTATTTAATTTGTATAGACTGCATGCTGTTCATAAATAAGTGTAGCAAGTACTGCATTCTTTGTCCAAAATGCATTTATTTAACTAATTTATTAATTAGGTAGATAAATATATCTTGTACATCTCTGCAGGGAAATACACCATTTTATATTCCATAGATGCACATCACATAACATTCTGAGTATACTGCAAGATGTGTTCTAGCACCAGTATTTGAAGCATAGAACTGTACTGTATACATATAATTCAGCATGTTTTACAAGGAATTCCTGAAATGTGCTTCTAAAACTTATATTAACCATTGTTTAAATCTAGAGGTAATACTTTGAATTATTTCATTTATATTTCCTTTGTGTTGTTCTTATTTTACAGCCCTGAAAGTATGGGATTATTAGATCCTGCAACAAGTGATGGGAGAGTTATATTTTTCTTGCCATGGCAAAAAATGACAATTGCAGGTATTTTTTAGTTTCTCTTTTTATTCCCGTTTCCTTTAGGGGCTGCAGGTTATGAATATGATTAATGTAATTTCAGTTTGTTCTATCTTGCCATTTTATTCACTTCCTTGGGGTGTAAAAAATGAAGGAGCCATAAAGAGAGAAATATATTGGTGTAAAATTAGGGGGAAAGGAGTCTTAAATTGGCATAGATGCTGAATCATGTAAATGAATGTATCAGGAATATTGAATAATATCTTACTTGTAATAAATAATATAATTAACATCTTTTCATATACACAGTCCAGTCACATTAATGTGACCACCACGTACTTTCCATGTCAGAGTTAAATAACCAAACACAGAAGGCAGGTGGCAGCACAGTGCAGTTGAGCGTATATAAAGGGTGTGTGAGGGCTTTGGAAAACATTTCAATCGTTGGCGTAATGCAGAAACGAAGCGATTTATCCGACTGCCAAAAGGGCATGATCATTGGCTTTCGGGCCAAGGGTGGAAGCATTTCCGAAACGGCTGAGTTTGTGAACTGTTCGCGTGCCGCCGTGGTAAAAGTGTACCGTGCATGGCAAAATGGGACTGTCCAAAATCAGCGACGTGGCAAATGTGGTGCACCACGGGCCATAGATGACAGAGGCGAACGACGGTTGCGGAGATGCGTTCGGGCAGATAGACGGGCTACCGTTGAGCAACTGACCACCAAAATGAACCAAGGGGCTACCAAAAGTGTCTCCCAAAGTACTATTCAGCGAACATTGCTGCGTCTGGGCCTCCGAAGCAGACGCCTGGTTCGTGCACCTATGCTGACTGCTGTTCATCGACGGCGAAGGCTAGAATTTGCACGCCAGTACAGCAGCTGGACGTCCACTGAGTGGCGACAGGTTGCGTTTTCGGATGAATCGCGTTTTATGCTCCATCGGACAGATGGACGTTGGCGTATAAGGCGTGAAACCTCTGAAAGGAACCACCCTGCAACCATTGCCGGAACGGTCCAAGCTGGAGGCGGGAGCATTATGGTCTGGGGAATGTTTTCCTGGCATTCTCTAGGTTCACTGATCATTGTGGAAGGCACAATGGATCAATACAAGTACGCATCTGTCCTTGCGGACCATGTTCACCCCTACATGCGCATTGTTTTTCCTCAGGATGATGGCATCTTCCAGCAGGACAATGCGAGGTGCCATACAGCTGCCAGTGTACGTGCGTGGTTCGAAGAGCACCAGGATGAGTTTACCGTCCTCCCCTGGCCAGCAAACTCACCTGACTTAAACCCAATCGAGCATCTGTGGGACCATCTCGATCGAGTTGTTCGCGCCATGGATCCTCAACCGCGTAATCTAGCGCAGCTGGCCACGGCATTAGAGTCGGCATGGCTCAACATCCCAGAGAACACCTTCAGGGACCTATGTGACTCTCTTCCTGCACGTCTCGCAGCAGTCCCCTCTGCGAAAGGTGGTTATTCTGGCTTTTGACAGATGGTCACATTAATGTGACTGGACTGTGTACTTCACTAAATAAAAATATTGAATTCCTGTTAAACGTAATTTCAATTTTATTTATCAAATTATAGTTATATTTGTATCATCTTTATCCCCCGTAATTTTTCTTAATCAGAAAAGTATTTGTATATTTCTAGATCCTTGGAACTTTTGTTCATAGACTGTTTGTCGAAAACTCACATTTATAAGTTCCGTTGCATTTCTTATAGTATTCTTCTCTAATTGTATTAAAAATTGGATTTCGTTAAAAAAAATTGTTGTGCTTCATGCATATTTTTAATTCCCAATTTCTTCTATTTGAGGCTGTTTATTTGTTCTATATTTCTGACTGGAACTCGGTATTTTAAATGGAATAAAATATTTTTTCCGTCATGTACTTTTTCTTTCATTTTTACCTTTTTTTTAAGTGGAATGGAAAATCTTACATGATAATTATATAATAATATTCATAAAATTCTTAAATGTACTAATTAATGATATTCTAAGCTGCCATTAACTTTTTTGCCATATATAACTTTATTTTCATTTACAAAATCCACTTAAATTTTTTTCCAAATTGTGAAATATTCCATATTGCATAACAGTTAAATTTTATGCAATTATAATATCTTAAAAAAGTAATAGTTGATACTATAATAGTTTATTCTATTAGAAAAAATAAGTACACCACTTCTTGTAATACGAGGCGTATTCGGAAACTAAGTACCGTTTTGAAAAAAAAAATAGTAAAACAATTTTTTCGAATCCAATTTTATTTTTACATGAAAATACATGTCTTAAACTATTTTGCAACATAGTTTCCGCCAATGATCAAACACTTGTCATAGCGGGTGACCAGTTTTTGTATACCATCGTCAAAGAAACTTCCCGCCAGTTTCGATAACCACGACTCCACAGCATTTTTTGTGTCATCGTCAAATCCAAAGCGCTTGCCACCAAGCTCGCGCTTCATGTGCAGGAACAAGTGATAGTCGGACGGCGCCAAGTCCGGGCTGTACGGCGGGTGATCGAACTGCTCCCAATGAAACTGTCGAATTAACGATTGAGTGACACCAGCAGTATGGGGCCGAGCATTGTCATGGAGCAACACAATTCCTTTACTGAGCATTCCTCTTCGTTTGTTTTGAATGGCACGCCTTAGTTTTGTTAAAGTCTCACAATATCGTGCCGCATTAATGGTTTCACCTCTGGGAAGAAATTCAGTAAGCAAAACGCCTTTCCTATCCCAGAAGACAGTGCACATGATTTTTTGTGATGACATTGTCACTTTGAACTTTTGTTTTTTCGGAGAATGAGTGTGTCTCCACTCCATCGATTGTTGTTTCGATTCTGGTGTGAAATGACACACCCAAGTTTCATCACCTGTCACAATTTGGTTTAAAAAGTTTTCTCCCTCATCACTGTACCGCGTGAGAAATGTCAGGGCACTACCAAGTCGCTTTGTTTTGTGAACATCAGTGAGCATTTTTGGAACCCATCGGGAACACAGTTTGCGATAATTCAAGCGGTCAGACACAATTTCGAACAAAACAGTACGTGAAATTTGTGGAAATGCCTCTGAAAGAGTTGTCATTGTGAAGCGTCTGTTCTCATGAATTGCTTCATCAACTTTCCTTACGAAATCATCGGTGACAACAGAAGGCCGACAACTCCGAGCCTCGGCGTGGACATTTATTCGACCTGCATTAAACATTATTACCCACTTTCTCACCATTCCATCACTTATCGCGTATTCACCGTAAACTTCTGTCACTTGACAATAAATTTCGGCCGGTTTAACATTCCTCACGTTCAAAACTTTAATCACGGCACGAATCTCGCAGTCAGCGGGAGAATTAATTGTCTTAAACATTTTGAATGTGCACAGCAAACTGAAAACACAACATAGAGCAACCAAAATGGTGACAATTGAAAGTCAGTAAACAAGAAAGACTAGTGCGCATGCGCGGGAAGTCTACCACAGCACTGCGACGGCGCTAGAATGAAACGGTACTTAGTTTCCGAATACGCTACGTATTTGTATGTTCACTTCATACATAGTCGTAACAGTTGCACTTAGTAAATTTATGCTTAAACAGTTCTCAGATTAATAAATTCATACTTAAACAGCTCTTAGATTAATAAATTTATACTTAAATAGCTCTCAGATTTGCACCTCTTATCTTTCTAGTCTCATTTTCTTAGCTGATGCCTATTATAAGGTGTTACATAAATGTGTGTTACTACATGAATATTTAAACAACATTTCTAACTCTTACATTAAATGTGGAATTATTTCAAGTCACTGTAGGTGTTAAATTTTTGCCACGTTTTCTTTTTCCCATAATATGTTCAGTTAAAGGTAATATTAAGCTCTGTTCTACACTGTTTACCTGCCAGTGGCTGAGTAGAAAAAAATTGCCCGGAGGTTTAATGGTAGTTCCGTACACAAGTTCAACGGCCGTGCAACCGGTGGTTTCTTTGAGGCCTCTTCTCAAACCAAGTAGGACAGTAATAAAATAACGAGTAGGTAAAGCTGCAGAACACTCATAATTCTGGCTGGGTTTGATTCCTGATGAATGAGCCGTCTGCAAAAGCACATTTTTGGCTTTTACCTGTGCAGTGTTGATACGAGCCAGTTTCTGTTAGAAATTCTTTCATGAATGTATCCATCATTTTAGGCAGGTAGCTATCATGGGCTTTGCCATAATCAAATGATACTGTACTGTGCAATATAACTTACATTTAGAGTTGAGATCACCTTTTTCTGCATTACTTTCAGTTATTTTATTACTGCATAAGTGTTGTGTATAATTATTACTCTAAGTCAGTTGGAGAGTTTGGTCACTAGACTGTCAGGTTACCCTGTGTTGAGTAGTGGCGGGTAGCCTATTTAACTCCTTATAATGATTGGGTAAGCTTGTGAGTGTGCATAATTCTTACTGCATTTTAAACTCAAAACATATTTATTACAATTACAAGAAGCTCTTTACATACATATATATATATAATTTGCATAGATAAGTATTTAAATGAATTCTAGTCCTCGTAGTTTGAGGAGTCTGCTAATGAAGGTCTCTCTAGTCGAGAGCTCAAGAGCATTGTAGGTCTCTGTAGTCGAGAGTTCACGAGCGTTCTTCTGATGTTACTCCGACGGCGAAAATCTTCAGACTGAATTAGCCACACCTCCTTAATTTTACTGTAGCATTTTACATCCTTTGATTCGTTATATCTGTAACGATGTCAGAGGGAAAATTAGATCATTGGTTCATCACCCCTTCTGAAATCGAGAGGCTTTTACGATAGACATGGTGCAGAACGTTAAAATCTCCTGACACTAATCATGAAATTATGTCTCTGCGATGTCAAAAACATGTCGTGTGATGCATCATAAAGGCTGGGAGCAGTGAATTGCAAGGACAGCACGCACGATTTACTTATCTGTGTGTGATCTGCCACGCAGTAAACAATATTTATGTCTTATGTTATTTTTATAATGTGCATTTTCATAGCCCTTTGTTTCTCTTTTTCTTTTTTCATTTTTGGGGGGGGGAGAAAGAGCATATAGCCGTTTTGGAATTACCAAGCTCTATTACTTGAAGTGTATGATTTTAGTGACTTTGTTTACTTTTTGCTTTTTCCCTAAAGAAAAAGGCAATGTCTGTCAACTTCTTTTCACAAATGTATTATTGTTACATTACAGTATTTCTTGTATCACTGCACTGCTACCCAGACGGTATAGTGGTTAGTAATGCTGACTGCAGTCTGATGGACTCGGGTTAAAATTCTAAAGACGGCTTGGATGTTTTTAAATGTATAGTGTCGCTGCAGCATGGGGCATTCAAACTACACAGTGAATCAAACATCCTTTGAGTTAGTGGTGGTAGCTAGGGTCGAAGACCTTTGACCATCCCCGGGGGTGTTTTTCATCAAAACTGAGGCCTAGCTTAACAGCTAGCAAGGCCCAGCAATACCTAAACCTTTGGGAATGCATGGTTGGTGGCCAACCTGTATTACTTCCTTTCCTTTTCAATCTGAATGTAAATGCTCCATATTTCTTTTTCCCATTGTAAGTATTTTACTTTGGTTTCTGTAGTTTATCATCTTTGGGACTCTCACCTCATCCCTGCTACATATAAAAGCATGCTAATGATTAATTGCTGCAGTCTTGGTTGATTTTTATTATATGAGTCTATTAGCCACAATGTACTGCAACTCAGGTTTTTGAAATTTTGAATAAATACTAAAAAAAAAAATTATTTAGGGATATTTGTAATGGAGAATTGCATGTGAGTCACATTGGCTTAACATATTAGTCAATTTTCAAAATTAATTGCAGAGAAAAATGTAAAGTTGAAAGTAATAGTTTCGATTTATAGTATGAATTTCCAAGTTCTGGCAAAATGGTTTTATGCCAATTGAAAATCAAACGCTATGTCACAGTTAAAGTAAGAACTCTGGTTAGTATTAATAATAACTGGTTATTAATAACCATGTTTTGTTGGTCAGTTTGGTAAATAAGTTATAGTAGTCACATTTACTGGTAAATATTAATAATTACTAATGAAATTTTGTCGGTGTAATTAATTAAGCATAGTAGACTGAAATTAAAAAATCTAATGTGCAATATGAAATGCATGAAATTACATATATTATCAGTTTTATTAGGTGCAAAATTCGGTCAATATAAAAACAAATCTATAGTAATGTTATAAGATACTTTCATTATTTATTATGTCAAACTATTAAATTACATTAGATGCAAGCACCTTTTTTATCTGGTTGTAAAAATTGCATTACAAATTCAGTATTATTAAATTTTTTTTTAATTATTTATTTTGGATGGAAGAACTTCTGTGGCATTTAGAGTTACAGTGTTACGTTTTACATTTGCAGCAATTTGAATTACAGCTGCTCATGCAGTTGCAGTACTGCAGTGCTTGACCCCTTAAATTAGAATTAAGTGCATTCTCTTTATTCTTCATCATCATTAAAAGAAAATAATTAATTCAAAATATAATAAACTAAATTAATACTTAGGTACTAAACACTTTCAAAGTAGACAAGCATTTCAAATTCTTGGACAAAAATAAAATACGAAATTATACTTACATACAGTAGACAAGCAATATTCAAATTCTAAATCCAATCTAAAGTTGGGATCTATAATAATAAAAATAATAAATGAATTATATGAATAAATGAAAAATAATGCAAATAATTTTATGACTGTCCATTCAAATATTAGTCTATTAAGTCCAGTTCAAATTTATATAGTAACTGAATGGGTCTCTTTATAATTCCTGTAGGTGTTTGAAGCACACAGGATCTAACTTTTGAATCACGTCCTAAACACAGCTCTTTAACACATCTGTACTTCCAAAGAAAAATGCTTTTGTAACTTTTCATCATGGATCTGCACTATGTCACCCACTTTAAATGATGAGGACTCTGTTGGAGTGACTCGATACGCTGATCGGAGTTCTAACAGATATTCTTTTCTCCAGCTTTTCCAAAATGGTTAATGGCTTGCTGTCAATATTTTAATTTTTTTTGTAAGCATCCTTCTGTTGGATTCAGATCCAGTGATTACAGGTAATCCATGAGGTAGTGATGTTAGTCGTTTTCCTACTAAAAAATGGGCTGGAGTTAAAGGCTCTGGTTCGGAAGGCTGTTCGTAAATGTAACAGAATGGTCGAGAGTTGATAACTGCCTCAATTTCAGTCAACGTCGTTTCCATTTCTTCAAACGTAAGACAAGTCCTAACAAGTATCTTCAGTGGAGTTTTCACGGTGCGAACCATCCTTTCCCAAAAACCGCCCCACCATGAGGCTTTAGGCACAATAAATTTCCATGTTATTTTATTTTTTGAGAAATAATCTAGAACTTCTTCCTTTGAAATGTTCTTCCAAATTTCTTTTAGTACTGAATCAGCTTTGATAAATGTTTTTGCGTTATCACTGTTAACTATTTTACAAAGTCCCCTTCATGCAACGAACCTTCGAAGAGCTAGAATAAAGGTGTCAGTGTTAAAATTTGTTACCAATTCTAGATGTACAGCCCTAATAACAGCGCAAGTAAATACTAAAATATAAGCCTTTTCTGGACCAGATGAAGTTTTGATATAAATCGGTCCAGCAAAATCTAAACCAGTTGTTTCAAATGGCAGAGATTCAATAATTCTATCTTTAGGTAATGGTGCTACAACTTCCTTACCTGGAGTAGCATTAAATCTTTTACAAATTAAGCAAGTTTTCAGAACCGATTTCACGCATCTTCTTCCTTTGATGATAAAATATTTCTCTCGAAGATGTGATAATGTCGTAGCTACTCCAAGATGATATAACCTCTCATGGGTATCCATAATCAACAGCTTGACAAATATAGATTTGTCAGGAAGTATCCATGGGTGTTTTTCTCGTTCTTGGAATTCAGAGAATTGTAATCTACCTTTCAGCACAAGCAATCCATTTTCATCTAATTCGGGATTAAGGTTATATAAATTTGATTCCTTACTGATAGATTTTCCACATTTTAGTTGGTTTATTTCAACGTTAAATGCCGTTTCTTGAGTACATTTAATCCAATACATTTCTGCATTATCCAGTTCTGAAGCTGTCAATGGACCGCAGACCTTAGAGTTTCTTTTATTTGAATTATGCATAAAGCGCATTATCCATGCCGTGATACGGTAAAGTCTTTTGAGACTGCTAAACTTCTCAACGTCTAAAATTGTTTCCGGTGTTATGATACAACATAATTGAGTAATTTGAGGTTTCAACTTTCTTTCAATTAGTGCGTCTTTGCTTAATTCAGTCACTAATTCTGACGGCCATGAATGTTCGTGAAGTGATAACCAAACTGGACCTTGCCACCAGACATTATTTCCTGTAAGTGTTATCAGCTTTTCACCTTGCATCACTAAATCAGCTGGATTTTCTTTTCCACTACAATAGTTCCAGTTTTCAGGATCCGTAAGGGATTGAATTTCTCTGGCTCTGTTGGAAACAAAGGGCTTCCAATTCGTAGCAGAGCCTTTTATCCAATGAAGCGTTATTGTTGAATCTGTCCAAAACTTTATTTTCGCATTTTTAAAGTCTAGTGCCATCTTTAAAGTTTTAGACATCTTTGCGGCAATTACGGCTCCCATTAGTTCTAATCCGGGAAGCATTATTCGTTTCACAGGAGAGACTCTACTTTTTGCCCAGATGAAACTTGTTTTAATTTCAGTATCTTTAGTGAAGTACCTAAAATAGGCTACTGCACCAAATGCTTTAGGACTAGCATCACAGAAAATGTTGATTTGTACCTGATCTTTTACCAAATTCATTACTTGTTGGAAATACTTCCTAGGTATCTCTAATCTCTTAAGATGTTCCGTTTCAGAGCACCAAACCTTCCATTCATTTTCCAAATCTAGGGGTAAATCATCATCCCGGGCCAAACCTCTTTTCCAAATTTCTTTCAGTAAGCTTTTAATTCGTATGGTGAATGGAGATATAAACCCTACGGGATCATACACCTTTAACATAGTCTTTTAAAGCACAACGCTTTGTAGATTTGATACTCTCTAGGTTATCTATAAGAGGCTGAGCATCCAGTTGAAAGGTATCAGATTCGGTATTCCATAATATTCCTAAAACTTTTAAATGGAGGTCAGAATTTTCTTGTTCACTGCATAACATATTTTCTTTCCCCATTTCCCTTAGTTTCATAGAATTAGAGTTAAATTTATGTAAATGCATCCCATCATCTTTAAGAATTTTAGTGGCAGTAGAAGATAAATAGTACGCTTCTTCATCAGAATTTGAACCGGAAATTAAATCATCAACATACAGGGATGTACTTAACATTTCATAAACTTTATAATGCTCTTTCTTATACTTCTGAATATGACATTTGATAGTAGCAGCTAAAATGAAGGGGCTACAGGTAACACCGAATGGTACACGCGTAAATCTTAGAATTTTGAATAAATCAACTGCCTTATCATCAAACCACAAAAATTTTAAATAATTTCGGTCTTCTGGCGTTAAGCTAATTTGGAGAAAAGCCTTCTCTAGATCCACGCAGAATGCCACTTCATGTTTTCGGAAATTGATGATAATATCTAAAATGTTTGGGTTTAAATTGGGCCCTGGCCATAAACAATCATTTAAAGATTTAAACTGATTTTCTTTTGAAGAAGCATCAAAGACCATCCTCACTTTAGTGGTGGATTTGTCGTCTCTCGTAACGGGTCTATGCGGCATGAAATAACCGTTCTCAATGTCATTATCTGAACATTCTTCAACTACGTTATTTCCCTTTTGTTCAGTAACAATGTCTTTATACTGTTGGAGAAGATCGTCATTTTTCGCGAGCTTACGATTTAATTCAAAGAAACGATTCTTCGCTATTTTAAAATTAGTCCCTAACCCTTCTTTACTCTCCTTCCACAATAATTTCGCTTCATATCTGTTATTAACGAATTTTAAATCGTCGTCAAATTTATTAATGATTTCTTTATCTGTTTTTGAAAATTCATCGTCACTAATACCAATTGCTTCAAGGTCCCATAACTTCTTTAAATCTTCCTGTTCGGCATTTTCAACAGATAACTTGAAAACGGATGCGTCTTTATTTTTTCCCTTTTCATCATTACATATGGAACCACAAAGCGACCATCCAAATAAGCTTTCACACACAAATAGCGATTTTGTTATTTTTTCTGCTGTTCCAGGAATGTTTATTTGCCAAAGAATAGGCGCCTATCAATAACTGCACTCGAAAACCGCATAACGTATTCCAATTAGGCAACTCGTATTTCTTTAATTTGCTTTGGACATCTGTGTTTAGTCTAGGCGGATAAATCATCGCGGTAGAAATCGTTTCTGTCACCAACGCCTGAATGCATATGTTTCGTTCGGGAATTTTCACATTCTGTAACGTAACCTTGACCACATCATAAATTTTTTTTTTTTTTTGCTTTAAGTGCGCCGAAAGAGTATACTAGCAATTTTTCGTTTCTTACTACTGGGGGTTTTAAGTATGATGTTAATTCTTTGGTAATAAATGTCCGTTGACTACCACTGTCAGAAAGACACAAAGCAAATTTTGACTTTAAATCGGATGATATTTTCACGCAATATGTTTGCACTACAACTTCATTAAATAAATCTGAGTTTTTATTTTCACATTGAGAAACGGAAGTTATTATGGTATCACTTTCATTTTTAGGAACATCAGGGGGCTTTTCATTTGATTTCATGCATATCGAAACATTATGAAACTTACTACCGAATATTTTGCAAGGCTCATTTAGAAGTTTACACTTCGCAGTAATATGGAATTACCTAAAGCACACAAAACACCTACCATCGTTCTTTAGTTTTTTACGCTTCTCAGGAATCGAAAACGATTCACAGAAATTAGATTATTCTGAACTGCTGCAAAAGAAACAGTTATTCTTAACACTAGTTGACAAAGCAGATGCTGTAGGAATATTACTTTTAAAATTTTGGTGTCTATATTTTTCTGGTTTATCATTACATATCCTTATGGAACTATTCAAATGCATTGTAACTTCACGCGATTCTATTTCTTCTTTAATAAAGGTGATTAGTTCATCGATATCCCAGTCCGAATTTTTGGCATGCCTTCTATTAAATTCTAAAGCAATATCTGGTGGAATCAACTTAAGTAAAATTGGGCATAATAAATAACCATATCTTCCAGATGCAACCCCTAAAGAGTTTAAATTACGAATCTGAATTTCACAATTGTCATAGAGTTCCCTCAAAGCTCTTAAGTTAGAAGAATTTTTTACTGGATTGAGATTTAAAAGCTTATTCATATGGGCGTTAATAACGACATCAGTTCTACCAAACCGTTCTTTCAAAAGGGCGATAGCAGAACTATAATTTTCGTTAGTTAACGAAAACCGAGATACAGCATTAGCTGTACTTCCACCAAGCAGTGATTTCAAATAGCAAAATTTATCAAGTGGTGTCAAATGCTCATTACTATCTATAGCATTCGAAAATTGGCTCCAAAACTCAAGCCATAAGCAAGAATCACCATAATATTTTTCGATTGTAAGCTTTGGAAGCTTCATAAATTTAGGTTCAGTATTGTGGCTTGGAACACTATTTTCACTACTTAAAACACGTGAATCATGAGAATTAATTTGAGGGTTAGAGTTCAAATTTTTATCTAAATATCTGGTAATTCTATTTTTCCGTTCAATAATTTTTTCAGTATAATCTTCAATAACTTCAATTTCGGATTCAATATCGTTAAGGGTTAAACCACGTTCGATTTCACAATTCAGTTGTTTAAGACCATCATACTTTTCAATTAATTGTCCTTTGAGAACACTTAACTGATCAATTTTTTGTTCATGAGTCATTTCTGACATTTCGGTTAAAATAACTTCAATTTTCGTTAACATTTTTGTAGTAGCGGTACGCAAAACTGTGCGTTTCTGCTTCAGTTTATCAAGACTATCCATTACGTTTATACTATATATCAAAATATATCAAAGTATAAATAAGCATGTGCTTACCTGTTAAATTTTATATTCCGAACTTTCAATTTAAAAGTCCTGTCACGGACACCAAAGAAATAAAGCACCATTTGCACTTCCAAGCAGGTTAGTCAGAATTTTTACCGGATTCAAAACACGGTTCAATAATAGCACTTCAGTACATGAATAAATCAGCACACAAAGTAAAACTATTTATACATTTATTTACGACATTAGCTATTATAGAATTACTCTCAGAACGAGAGTTCAGAATCATTATTACCGACTCAGTAGGTTCTTGTAACAGTTCTACTGATGAGAGTGCAACAGGGTTGCCACAAAATATGCAAAATCAAATATTTACTTCAGCGCTGCCTAACGGCCAAATTGGCAGTTACAACACTCTTAAACATATTTTAATATCTGGAACTTCATTGACTGAAATGAAAGTTTCCTTTCAGACAGTAAAATCATTTCTTGTGAACATGATTTAAAATGCCATGTTTTATCCTTACTTTATGTAGGTTTTCATTTTCGTTAGAAATTTTAGCCGCTATGATATTCCAGTTATCAGCCTTACCCCTATCTACTTCTGGTATTCTCATCCGAATGGTTTCATGTGCATTTGAGATTGGAAGTTTTGATTTCGAAAGCCATAATATTTCTTCTACTTACTTATATTTATTAACTTTTTGGAAGAACATCAGGCTTCTTGAATATTTCATTTAGTATAAAAGAAGAGTCTTCCTTGTTTTCTTCGCAACCTTCCATTTCAACATCAATCACGCTTTTTGAATTTCTCTTTTCATCATATCTTTTCTATTTCAGAATTCTGATTTAATTTGATTCCATTCTGTTTCCCAATACTGTTCTTTTTGTTTTTGATTGAACTTGCAGCAGTTATTGCCTTTGAATCTTCATTCCAGTTCCCGTGTTCCATTTCCATATTGTTATCATCCATTGCACCTACACAGTTCAGTCACATTAATGTGACCATCTGTCAAAAGCCGGAATAACCACCTTTCACAGAGCGGACTGCTGCGAGACGTGCAGGAAGAGAGTCACATAGGTCCCTGAAGGTGTTCTCTGGGATGTTGAGCCATGCCGACTCTAATGCCGTGGCCAGCTGCGCTAGATTACGCGGTTGAGGATCCATGGCGTGAACAACTCGATCGAGATGGTCCCACAGATGCTCGATTGGGTTTAAGTCAGGTGAGTTTGCTGGCCAGGGGAGGACGGTAAACTCATCCTGGTGCTCTTCGAACCACGCACGTACACTGGCAGCTGTATGGCACCTCGCATTGTCCTGCTGGAAGATGCCATCATCCTGAGGAAAAACAATGCGCATGTAGGGGTGAACATGGTCCGCAAGGACAGATGCGTACTTGTATTGATCCATTGTGCCTTCCACAATGATCAGTGAACCTAGAGAATGCCAGGAAAACATTCCCCAGACCATAATGCTCCCGCCTCCAGCTTGGACCGTTCCGGCAATGGTTGCAGGGTGGTTCCTTTCAGAGGTTTCACGCCTTATACGCCAACGTCCATCTGTCCGATGGAGCATAAAACGCGATTCATCCGAAAACGCAACCTGTCGCCACTCAGTGGACGTCCAGCTGCTGTACTGGCGTGCAAATTCTAGCCTTCGCCGTCGATGAACAGCAGTCAGCATAGGTGCACGAACCAGGCGTCTGCTTCGGAGGCCCAGACGCAGCAATGTTCGCTGAATAGTACTTTGGGAGACACTTTTGGTAGCCCCTTGGTTCATTTTGGTGGTCAGTTGCTCAACGGTAGCCCGTCTATCTGCCCGAACGCATCTCCGCAACCGTCGTTCGCCTCTGTCATCTATGGCCCGTGGTGCACCACATTTGCCACGTCGCTGATTTTGGACAGTCCCATTTTGCCATGCACGGTACACTTTTACCACGGCGGCACGCGAACAGTTCACAAACTCAGCCGTTTCGGAAATGCTTCCACCCTTGGCCCGAAAGCCAATGATCATGCCCTTTTGGAAGTCGGATAAATCGCTTCGTTTCTGCATTACGCCAACGATTGAAATGTTTTCCGAAGCCCTCACACACCCTTTATATACGCTCAACTGCACTGTGCTGCCACCTGCCTTCTGTGATTGGTTATTTAACTCTGACATGGAAAGTACGTGGTGGTCACATTAATGTGACTGGACTGTGTATATCATCATCCTTGCTTTAGGTTATTGTCTGTAGCTGGACATCTCTATTAGACTAATTTCTTAATACAGCAAGTACATTTTCTTAATACATTTCTAATTCCTGACAAAATATCTAATGGCAAGTAGGTTGTTAAACCTTCTTTAGCTTTGCAGCCAAATGTAGCTTTATATAGAACGTTATCTATTCCAGAGTGATGTGCTCTGTTTTTCATTATTTGAATGAATTTTATTTCTTCTTACCACTTCATTGTATTGTTCGTTTCAAGTCATGTGAATAAAATCATTTCAGTATCTTGGTTTGCTGCTTCAAATGTGCCTTATGATTGACTATGTCTTGACTTTCCATGACGTTTTTTTAATTCAATCCACAAACTTCTTCAGTAATTTTATTAACAAATTCTCGGCCATTGCCGCTTTGCAAGATATAAGTCCAAGTACTCTGAACATATCCAATAGAAGATAGCAATTTCCTCAGTTTGTTTTGTTTATGACGCTCTCAATTGAATAAATTTCGTTAAATGGTCTTGATAAACCATTATAAATTTAAAAATTTCTGTCTGCTTATGACTGCATTTCAGTGAAATTAACTTGATACCTCAGATTTAATTCACTGCTTTTAATTGGTTTATTAACAAGACCTTTTCTTGAGCACTTTGTGTCCTTTGACAAGGTTCACAAATATTGTAATATTCTTATACTTTGTCTTGTCTTTTATCATTCTGTTTTGCCCTCCATGACCGACTGCAATATTTAGCTCATGAATTATTTGAAAATTCTACTCCATAAAAATATAATAAGTAATCGTTTCTTTTTCATTTTTAACCAAAATGATGAGATTTTAAACCCTACCAGTTTTTAAAATATCATATTTTGATAGTTGTTGATAATCTTCTGGTGATTTGTCAGAAGTCTTGTCTTTGCTTTTGTTAATTTTTGCAAAGAAATTAATTTTACTCTTCTCTTGTAAACAGCTGATAAGGTTTTCCTTTTCCCAGTTGAGCATGTCTAAATAATTGTCAAAAACATAACTTAATGCCTTTTAAATCCTTATTTATTGTGCTAAGCACAGTCAAATTTATGAAAACTTCAAAAAATTTACAATCACACTAGAAGATGACAACAAAAGTAACATCATTATTAACACTGTGCAGCAAGCAGAACAGTCAAAAGCATTCTGAGAAATATAAGTGCCTTCATTAGAAATAAAAAAAACCGCAGTATTTTGTCTAGCTGTTGCCAACAGACAAAAATAAGTACATTTGCGATATACTGAGTCACTGATATGAGAGAAAAATACACATGCATAATGTCAAATCTCAAACAGAATGGCTAAGAAAATTATTACATATACTGTGTGTTGAAAATTATTGTTAACAACCTATTCATATGAAAAGCTCTCATAAAGTATTAATTTTAATCGGTTATTATTAATTATAAACTATTAATCGCATTGACCGTAACATATATACAATAACGGACATAGCTATATATAAGTAAAATATATAAATCTCAAATATGGATGTCCAGTAACTGGAATGATCTAATATCCAAACCACCAGCCAAAACATAAAAAATGTAAATCAAATAATGAAACAAAATCCACCCTTCTAAAATATAGGCTTGGAGAATATAGGACTCGACAAATAGCAGGTGTGCTATAAGTGACCATGTTACCAAAATTCCTGCATGTGCCACTTTCAAACACCTGCTTGGCTAGGGAGTCATACTGTAAGCAATAATAATGTAATGATTTGCATTGTCTTTGATGTTGACCAAAATCATACTTTTGGTCCTTGAGTGGTTGTGGGTCAGTGTTATGCATTTTGCGGCCTGGTGCAATCTCAGCAAGCCCTAAATTCTGTTGCCCAGCACCCGTACATAAAAAATGTATGTAAAAATTTTTTTTAAACTTTCTGCGCCTAAATTCTGCTGCCTAGTGACTCTTTTAAATTGTAAAATTTGGCACCCCTCATTTTTGCTGGTTGGTACTCCTCTAAATTCTAAAATTTTTTCCACCTCTAAATTCTTCTGTGTGATGTAAGCACACCAGCTCTGGCACCAGCCCTGTTGGGGGTTAGCATCTTTCTGTCTGATCTAAATAGTAAGTGAAGCCCCAATATTTCTATGTGTGTGTGTCATTTTATTAGATTTAAACTGATGATCTCAATTCCGAAATTACCAAAGTCCTGGCTATTCCAGATCTCGGACGTTATACTGTGTGTGTTTTGATGTTTAAATTTGTCTTTATGAATGCAGAAGTATTGATTTTTCAGGACTTATTGAATGAATTTATTTAGCCTGATATGTAGCTGACACACAAATGTAAAGTGAAAATCAAATAAGAATGCATACAACAGGAAACTATGTAGTGAAATCAAAAGTGCAGTAATATGTGATAAGGAAATTTTATGAAAAAAGGACTGCTTCACAAATAAAGGCAGAATTTCGACCTTATAAAGAATGTGATCATCCTCGGCTTATGCATAGATATCACAGCACAATTTTATGCTCTGGTCAGGGTACTTAATTGGAATTTAAGGCAATGAGTCCTGCTTCTCTTAACCAATTTGATCTTCAAAGCATTGAAATCTCCAAAAGGAGAATTTTGTTATTCAGTAACTGTTCTAAGATTCCTGAATGTTTACTATATAGTTAAATATGAGAGATTTGGCAGATCAGTTTATTTTCTCAGTGCCTTTGGTTTCAAGCAATTAATCAACTAGGTATGCTCAATGTGGCCATATATTAGCATCCTAAAAAAGAAAGTTATATCCATACTGAGAGCTGTAGCACTTTATATTGATAACCATGGTGCATGTAGATCTGCAAGTGAAAATGTGCTGGGGAGTATATTCATTCATCATTTTCCATTCCCACACCATCACATCTGTACCACCATAATGATTGTATTAGCTAATAGTAATGATACTGTTTGATATTTCTCTTTTCTGCCTGTAAACTCAATTTAGAATCAGGTTTTAAACTGAACTCATCTTATTGCTAAAAATAGCGCAGACCTATTTTTGTAGAGACGAGCTCTGATGTTCTTAGTATCAACTGAGGTGGATGATGTTATGTTGCGAAATCAGTGGATAAAACCACTGGTTGTCTAGCGAAAAAATGCTTCCTCATTAAGTCTCCTAAGCCCAATTTGTCATAATACTAAAGTCCTAGAGTTGGCTATAAGATCTAAATTCACTTTGTCAATCAAGTTTTTACTGCAGCAGATAGATTGAAATCAATCTTGAGAAGCAGTTACCCTACCCAGTACCAGAACTAATAAGGCTGCTGAATGCTAGTAGTTCAATCTATCATGGTGAATGGGCTGGTGCATGGGCATTTTCATGGATTCCCTCATGTGTAATGTGAATACAAGCTGGTCTTCCATAAAAAGTCCTCCACAAAGGCATTCCATCTCTCTGGCAGGTAACCCTAGTATGCTTTGCATAACTTAAGAAATCCTAAATCCAGTTGAAGAGCTGTTGTTTCCCTTTTGTATCTTGGCTTTTAATAATTTCAGTTTTTAAATTGTTTCCAGCAGACAAAAATCTGTGTTGAAGCATTCACCCCATCTTTCCATTTCCATACTTGTTTGCCTTTCTTCTAAATACCCAGCAACTATTTACCTCAAAGATTCTTCCATGTGATACTAAAAATACACACACACACACAAATATTTTAATGGGATTACTACTTAAATCAAATCGTAATTATGGGATTTAGCTGAAAAGCGTACTTGATGCAGGGCACATGCCATGCCTGTGGCTAACATCATGTCATTATTTGCTTTACATAAACAATTGGAGAAATTAAATTGGATAGTGATATTAAGGTTTGCTTTTTTTGCTTATTTCAAGAAAAAATAAATCTTTTTCACTTTACTTCATGAAGTATTTTTTTATCAAAAAAATAATAATGAACATCAATGTAAAATTAAATTTAAGGTCTTCATTTAGCAAGTATAAAAATATTAATTTTGATGTATATGCCTTTTATTTTGTTGCTGTGTAATTTTCATTAGAATAAACGTTTTAATAAGACCTTAAATGAAACTGTGCATTTTAAGAATATCACAGTTTCTGCTATTCTTTCTTTAATTCATTTAGCTGTTTACTTATTAACCAAAACTTAAGAGTTTACATATGCCTATTGATTTTTTTCCCTTATCAAATTACTGAGAAAAGAAAATCTAGATTTTGGAGGATGGCATTGAAGAACAGATCTAAGGCTAAATAACAAATAAATAATAAAAAAGAGCAGGCATTAGGAGGCAATGCAAGACTATATTTTTGTATGCACTGAAAAAAAATTTAAGTAAATTTAGAAGTTAATAATTATAACTAGAGAATATTGGAAGTAATGTGTAATTTTAATTAAATTCACATTTGTATATTTTCCTTATAGTAAGGAAACAGTATTTGTATAAGGTAAAATATTGTATAAGGTAACTGTTTAATTTATAGCTGTTTGAAATGCATTTAATATTTTTGTGACAGCTTTGATAATGTTTGTCTTAAATGTTTCCTACATTAATGAGGGCTTATGGGAGTGTTTTGGCTGCCTTGCTTGTTGAAAGCATGGTACTTAAGTCTTGGAGATTATTTTAGAATATATGAAGATTACTCATGCTTTTTAGGATCTTTAATGAGTGTGATAAAAATTTTTCTTTTGAACCTCTGATTTTTGGACCTTTGTATTTCATACCTTACTGTATAGTAGTGCTATAAATTCTTATTTTGGCTTTCTGGTTAGAAGTGTTATATTTAGTCTTTTATGCTATAATTTTTATGCTTATTGTGCTCAAGTATATATTATGATTTAATAGCTTCAATGAATGTATATTTTTATATATGTTATTCAAATTCAGGAATATAAAATTCTTTTTGTAAACCCTTTGGACAACACTTTTGCTAAAAGTTAAAAAAATTAAACATAACAGTAATAAAATCTTAAAAACAGCTCTTTCAAGAAATAAACTCCTTCATACATATTCATTTTAAGCTCTTTCAGTTAATTATCTGCATCAGATGCTTATAACATTTTAAATTATATTATGATAGTAGGATATATAATGGAAATTGATATGTAGAACATGAAAGCTTAAAATATTAAAGTATTTTAATATCTAAAAATATTTAGTTTCAAGATAACTGAGAATTATTTTATAAAATAATTAGAAAATACTTAGATACATCTTTATTATTATTATTATTAAACTAATATCTTGGTTTCGATCACATACCAAATTTCTCTTAATTGTCTTTTATTATTTCTTACTTCATTTATTGTTTATCTCATTTTAGTTTCTAATATGTATAAAATGATAGCATACTTAAGTATCAAAGTATTTTCAATATATGAAATAAATTATGATTTAGTTTTTTGAATGCCATACATTTTATTAGAGCAGTTTACATATGAAATTTTGATTTGTGTAATTCATTCATATTTTTATCATGCCCTTCCAAAGAAGAAACAACTGTCTGTGTTATAATCATGTTCGGATTTTTTTATTATTATTATTCTGATGACTATACACAAAGGTTAAAAAGTGACTGCTGCTATTGTAAAGTATGTTTTACGGAATGAGAGGAAAGAAGCCTTAAAGTCATATGTGTATGTATGTGTGTGTATAAACATTATTTCCACAAAAGCTCATACTAATATCAGAAGCTAATACGTATGCTACGACATATATAAAAATGTGTATGGGTTATTACCAAGGAAATAGTGTATCAGTGTGCTTAAATTTCCACAATTTCCGGTTTCAAGTTTATTTTAATTAGATTTTCTTTTAAATCTCTTGCTTACTGGATATGTCTGGTTCAGGTTTTCTAAAGGTTTTAATTATTTGACTAATACAATACATTTTTTTAACTAGCAAATGATTGATTTGAATAGATTGAAGAATAAAAACCATTATTCAGTTAGGAGTATTTTGAGAAAGCTAATGTCTAGGGTCCTTAGTAATGTATTAAAAGATAAAATTGAGGACATTTAATAGCTTTCAAAACTACAATACAAGAGTTTTTTCAGAATTTCTTCGTCTATTCTTGACTAAGCCGCAACAAGCTGCAACACTGCAAATGATATAATTTCCATGTCTGCCGAAAGGACTTCCATTATTTTTGTTTAAGCTATGACAGCTTTATTTTTACTACTGAAATGGGCGTGAATGATGTTTCAGTTCCATTTATTTCTGTGCTCAATTTTCTATATAATTTTTATGTATTTATTCATTAAGTCAAAATATATTTATTGCCTTTTTAAAAAATCTCATTTTTGATGGACAAATAATTCTTATTGTTACTGTTTGTTTCATTTTAATTTGTAGTTTGAAAATTCTTTTTCGAAAGTGTATTATTTTTAAATTAAAATATTGACTTTTAACTTCCTCAGGCACAACTGATAGGCCTTGTGAAGTATCTCATCATCCAAGCCCAACAGAAGATGAAATTCAATTCATTTTGAATGAAGTTAAGAATTACTTAAGTCCTGAAATTACAGGTATATAATCTCTCTTTCAATAGTAATCCAAAGCTAAGAACCTTTTATCCATTAGTATATTTGTCTTCTTTCCTGTTTAATGTTCTTATTGAAAGTGTGAAATTGTTTAAAAAGCAGTTTCTATTATGTGCATGTATTTTATTTATTTTCCATTCAGTTCGTCGGGGTGATGTTATGTCGGCTTGGAGTGGAATTCGTCCTTTAGTTTTGAATCCTAACAAAGATTCTACAGAGTCCTTAGCTCGTAATCATGTTTTGCATGTCAGTGATTCAAACCTTATAACAATTGCAGGTAAAATGATTTTAAAATTATTTAAAGTCTGTTGATATGATATTATATTTCACAGATACTGTATTTACTGTAGAAGAAAGAGAGGGAGAAAAAACGTTTTTGTTTATAAATTGCTGATTTTAAAATCATTTTGGAAACTTTCTGTCCGTTTCAGTTATGCAAATTCCTTTGCAGTGAAAGAAATAGATTTTTGTTTGTTTTGTTTTTATAGTAGCTTTATTCTGATACTAAGCATCTTTGACTGGTTCAGTTCTTTGGGAATAGCCATAAGCACTTAACAGTATCACAGAAGTATTAGGAATTTTCAGCTTAATGGTCTGTTATGAAAATTAAAGTAAATTATGAATGTTTTATGTTTATTTATTTAATAGAAATGACTTGAGTTTTTTATACCTACTTTTTAACTTTTGAGAATGAAAGGACTGTAGATGATGAAAATACATAGACCTTAGAGACCTATGAATCCATATGCTTGAAGAATTGCATAATATCTTCAGCATGCTGGCCATTTGAACAGTAAGATTCTGTGATGTATTTTTGCCAGCCTGGCTGCAGCATTTTTGGTGCCTAAAATCAGTGGTCTCAAACTCAAATTGCATATGGGCCAAAATGCACGATCTAAGAACAGCTGATGATGCAGAATTTTTTTAAGCAAAATAAAAATTTTATCTTTAAAATAAAAAATATTTAACTTCAATTTAAATTTTGTTTACTAAATAATTATCAAAGCCTGCATAAAAAAATAATAGTAACACAAAAAGTACAAATTTAGAAAACATTACAAATCTCTGCAGGAGATTTTTATTTTGTTGATCACACTTTATAAATCAAGTAGACAAGTAATTATTAATGTTTAAGACTAACATTTATTTCAAATAATTCTAATGTATATAATTAGCCATTAAATAACTTTCTATGATTTAAAGTATATATTTAAAGTATATATAAACAAATTATAAAAACTTTTCAAGTGGAACAAAACTTGAAAATAAGTAATGATAGCTTAGTGTCATTTTCATATTTATTATATTTTTTGACACATAAATTAAATTACGTATATTTGTATGTAAATAATTATAAACTTCTTTATTTCTTACTACAGCTTGCCACTTAATGGCATTTCAATTCCAATAAAGTTTTTAGCCTTGGAGAAAAATTACTAGAAATTATCTTTTTCATGAATGGTAGATGTTCATTGGTCAGTTGGTTCTTTCTTAAGTTTCAGCTGTGAAAAAAAGTGCTGTTTATGTGTAAATGTATTCTGAAGCAAAGCAGTTATTCTTAATTCTGATATATTTTTGAAAAGAATGAATAATAGTTAATCAGATCCATCTTCAGATCTTTGAATAACATGTATATCACATTATAAGTTAGTTAGATTTCTTTGTTATTTACATTTATTTTTAATGGTAATGAAAATAATATAAATTTGGACTTCAAGTAAATAAATTCTTGCCATATTTGCACCAAGTATATAACTGAAATGCATTTTTCAGGCCATGTAAAATTACTTCGAGGGTAGCCCACAGACTGACAGTTTGAGACCATTGCCTTAGCAATTCAGTACATATGACATAGTTATTAATATGCTTAAAAATTAAGCATATTAATAATTTGAAGGGAAATATGCTTTCATTTAGCTGTCCCCTTTGGGAACAACTTAGTTGATACTCTAGGTAACTGTTCTTGTCGCCTATGCTTCGAGCTAGCCCTGTATTTTACCAATGAGACCGTAGACAGAGAGTTTTATGATGATAGAAAAGTACGTAAATGTGCAGTTGACCAACTATTAAAATTTCAAACTGTGTAAAAGAAATTGTATATATCAGTTTTTTCAGTCTATTGAAAGAAAACAAGAAAGCATTTTTTGTTTCATTTAGTAGTAAAACTTTTTCCGTAAGTCCTCGAACGGTCATTGCGTTTAATTGAGTTTTGTTTTATTAGTTTGTATTTCATTTGAAGTTGTAGTATGTAGTGGTTATCGCTATGCAAATTTGTCCAAATTTTTAATTCTAAAGAAGGGGGATGACTTCACTAGTGGCTGAGTGATTAAGACTGCTGAATGCTGGAGTTTGACCTCAGGCAAACGGGCTGGGTGGAAATTTCTTTTTTGTGGTATTTTCCGAGTGTAATAGAAATGCAATCCAGTTCCCCTAGAAAGTCCTCCATGAAGGTAGCACTCCTCTTAGACAGATAACTCTTATGCGCTTTGCTATATTTAAGTAACTTAACCTGAAGAAGAGGACTTATGTCTGATCACCCTTGAAATTGATAGAATTTTATTCAAAATTTACACATCTAAGAGGGCTTTGCCCCCTCAGTTTTTAATTGTGTATCTTTCCTGGTTAGGCAGTTATATTCTAGTATGTAGTTGTAATTATTCATGAATGATTAGCAGAGAATGATCTCGGAACATGTGCAGAACTGAACTTGTGAAGTAACAAAATGATACTTTCAACTGTGTGAATTTAGATAAGCCTGTCTAACCCAACAACATATAAATGTTATATTAATTTTACTCTTTAACAAAATAACAAGTTCATGTCCACGATATCCATTGTCATATTTTCTGTTTTTCCTCATTTTCAAAATCTGATTCAATTTTAAAATCTTAAGTATGAGTAATACAGTCGCATGTTTAAACAAAATTGTAATGTAACTTAAAAATTCCCGAGTCTTTGTACACTGCAGTATTTGGCCAAAAAAAAAAGAGGTAATTTTCTGAAATGCTAAGTTATTAATGTGTGATAAAAATTGTTGAATCACGTTTGCTTGATAGAACTAGATTTTTCCACTGTTAATCAAACATAAATGGTTTCGTCTCTGCATTTATCTTTTCTAAACTAAGTCCAACTGTTAACCTTATGGAAAGCAGCATTTCTTTTAAATTGAATGTCATGTACAGTCATATAATGTCCACACTTTTTATCTAAAAATTTTTATGCTGATTTTCTGGCTTTCTTTTATGCAGACATTATGCCTGTGATTAGATTTCTGAATTCTAGCTTCAGAGATTCTAGTAGCTGTCATAGCCCATGATAAGTCATCAAGAGCGAAGTATGTATGAAAATGACTGTAAAAATTTAGATAATTAAATGCTTTATTCAGAAAATTCAAAATTCGTATGTACACTGCTCAAAAAAAGGGACAGTTCTATATCTCCCGTTCAACTGGGCCAATTGACGAAATTCAAATTGCATTTTTCATGTCTCGAAACCGCGACTTAGGATATATATTAGATTTATATACAGCATCATTCTAATATAACTTGACACAAAATCGGACTTTTTCTGAAATGACATGCCAATTTTTTTCCATATTTCGATTCTGTGAGTCAAATTATGTCTAAATATTAAATTTTGTAAAATTTGGTTCAAAATGTACAAAGAAATTCATAAATTTGTCTTGGCTTATTTTTTCAGTTTCCGCCAAGAATAATTTACTTGGCGAACTTCTTAATTTATAGCAACCTATTTTCCTTTTCTTTGAAAAAAAGTCATTGTTCATACTTTCAGATGTCCATTAATACTTTTTATTGCCAGCTTGCCCGGAGGTTTTATGAAAACTTGAAAAGTATTGATAACTCTGTTATCAGGGTTTACAACTATGATGTAAATGATCCTAATAATAGTAAAAGACCAGTGGCAATCCATAGTAATTATATGTAAAGTATTATTATTTCTGTCTGATCTGTTAATTTTATATAGTAACTAGTTAGTATCACTTCGGCACCAAGAGACACACTTACACTTTATGTTCTAGTTATAGCATTCCTATTTAGTATGTTGTTATGTATGTTTCACAGTACATTCACACCAGCTCTCTAGCCTCTCTTCAGCTTCTCTCAGATGGCATTTCAGGCCTAATTTTAATATTGGCATGCCTTAAATGTTCTTAATTTCTACTCAACCCTGTTCTTACAAAAACTAGCAATTATGGTTGAAAGTATAAGATGTTAAAAAAATAATAGAATAAATTAATACTGAATTATTAGTTAGTATTATTTTATTGGTTATTTCCGTGTAAATTCGAAGTACCTAATTTTGTTCAATGAGGGGTAGGGTCTCAGACCCAGGCACCCTGCTGTTGCACCATCACTCTCGTGACTTTCAAATGATTTTAACAGAGTGCGTAAACCACATTTGGTGTTGTTATTGCTCAAAAACAAGATACCAAATTTCAAGATGCTCCAATATGTAAATTTATATATATCTTAGAAAATTTTGAATAAAAAAACTTTAATTTTTGCAGGTGGGCCTAAAAATACGTCTACTTTAAGACAATGTTAAAAATTTTATAGGTTATAATACAAAAATGCTTTCGAAAAATTTATAAAAATATTTAAAAATACAAATTTTAAAAATAAATCAAAGTGCAAATTATAGTTGTATTAAGCCTAAATTTCGAATTCTGGAAGAAGGAATCAAGTAAGTTTAATAAAAAAGAGAAACGTTAATAAATATATATCAAATTCAATTAGCACTGATGTGCTAAAATTTTGAGAACTAATTTTTTAAGAACAACTTGTGCGATTTTTACAAAAGTTGACAGTTTGGCTTACTTTGAGACATAGAATTGAAATATGGAAAGAAATTGGCATGTCATTTTAGGAAAAGTCCGATTTTGTGTCAAAATACCTATATTAGAACAACGCTACATGTAAATCCAATACATATCCTGAGTCGTGCTTTCAAGACATGAAAAATGCAATTTGAATTTTGTCAGTCAGACCAGTAGAACGGGAGATAAACTGTTGCTTTTTTTTCGAAGTGTACATGCTTCAAAGCTTTAAGATGTTTTCTTAAAATATGCATTCAGCAGCACATTCATTACAATTATTGTAAACACTTAACCTGAGCCAGATTTTATTCTTTACGTTGTCACAGAAGTTTGCACATTCTGTTTATTGTATGCACAGCAGTTCTTGATTTACTGTCGCTCACTTTCCATAATGAACTGTTAGTTCTGCAGTCTTTTTTTGCCTTTGTGGATTAAAAAATAAGTGTTTCTTCCATAGTAAGTTATTGTCATTTCTTTCCATTGCATTTGAGATGCTTATTACATTTAAAACTTTCTCAAATAATATCCTGGGACACATTTTCTCTTGTTAAGAATACCAGTGGATTTTTACCCAGTTCACAATAAGATTTTAGTCCATTTACCAATTTCCTGCATTTGTATGCCATGTGTTTCTGTAACAGAAATGGTACTGTAAGGATTACGTGGGTCAATTTTTCCTAGTAATACCCTTAAAATCAAGGTACAGACCTTACTTGAATATATATGGTAACTTATTTTTATTTCATTTTTAAATGTCTGTTTTTATAACTATTAAAACTGAATCTTCACAGTCCTATCAACTGTTCCACTAGGTGCATATTTCAGTAAGGTTAGCAACACTGAATAAACAAAATTTATAGGATGTATGTCTTAACACGGGTCTAATATTCACCAAGTAGTTATAGCTTAATACATGGTAATTAAAAGTTCCTACACATTATTATTATATGGAAATATTTCAGAGATACTGCTGGTATGCTTGCTGTAGTAGTATTCATAATTCCATACATTTTCTGGGTGGAGATTCTAAAGCTTGAGGAGACTTAGGTGTGATATTTTACAGTAGTAATTTTCAGCATTAATTCCATTCAAGGATTCTCAAAAATATTGTTCCAATGAAGTAAAATCTGCAGAGAGTTCCTTTAACCAGATTCCAGTCATTATGATATGTGCTTAAGCTTATTATCATGATGGGAAAATTCATTCCTTTCTAGTTTAGCTGACTAAAAGTTGTGCAACTAAATCCTTGGGGCACTGGTGTTTGCGTCCTGAATTTCATTCCAAGTGATGGAACAGGCTCTTAGCATAGACTTTCCATAATTTACCTTATATGTTGTACAAATATACAGAGCTTACTTTCTTCACTGAGTCTTTTGTAAAGAATTCTTTCGTGGATGTGTATCATGTATTTAGTACATTGTAATCTTCTTATGTGTGAAATAATCCCACTTCTGTGTGTATATAATTCTCAAGTACTTTATTATGATTGTTTAATCATTTGCTTTTTGTGTTTCCGGTGCATATATATGAAGGGAATGCAGATTGTCTGCAAGATGGGGCATATATTCTGGACCCTTCAGTGATGCATCATAATATTTGAGATCTCACTATATCTTTTGAATTGACTTCATATTTTTGTCAAATATTCATGTACCTGAAAAATCTTGTGTTGAATTTCTAATAAGTACAACAACTGAACCATTCAACAGTCATTTAAAAGTCCTGAGAGAGTTCCTTTGCTGCATTGTTAGTAGTGGTATAGCAGCTTCTATCATTAATTAAAATTAATAATCACTTGAAGTTCTTTGAAATGTTTAACAAGTGCATTAAGTTAACTGTGGTTTATGCTCCTGTTGTTGTCAGGTTAGACCAAAAATAAAAAATTGGAACATGTGTTTACTGTTAGTTTTAACTTTCACCTTTCTTCATTTCCAAAGCTAGTCAGATGTCCTTAATGATGAAATTCTTATTTCTAAAATGCTGTATCTTCAGTATGTTCAGTATATCATTTAACAGTGAAAGTGCAATTTCAGTAAGACTCACGCCACCCAGCTTTATGAATTCAGTCATTCATAGTATTTACCCATGCTGATGATGATAAATAAAAATCAATGTAATCATTAGAATGCCCCTTTCTTGCAATCTGCCTTATTATCGATCTCCTCTTTAATGAGAAAGTTTTAACATTGCACAGTAACTAAGTAGTAACTTGTCATTTGTGTTTATTCAGTATGTTGAGGTTCCTGTTATTAGACAGTGCATGCTAATTTGGGAGCTTAGTGTACAAAAGTCTTGATTTTAATACAGTCTTCATACATCTGATATCCTGTTTTCTCATTAAAAATCATTGAACTGCATTAAAAAAAGCTGTGAAAAGTGCTATGAGAATGTTCTGTTCTGGCTAAGTTTAATGTTAGATTTTTAGTATTAATAAAAGCAGTATTTTTTTTTCCTAAAAAAATGCTTAGGGGTACTTTCAGTTTGATGTAAAAAAACCACTGTCATGGCTTAATTTCCGAAACTAGAAGAGTTTTAGCTCTGTGGAAGGCTGTCAGAAAATTGAAACAAAAATAAACAAGTGAAGTAGCTAATAAAGTAATTGATATTTAAAATAATTAATATTCAGTAAAATATAGAGATAAATAGATAAAATTAATAGCTTATTAAATTAATGATAAATGATAAAGTACAGGACCATATCTTATTTAGGATTCCAGCTGAATTATAGTTTCACTTAAAAACTGAAAAGTAACTCAGCTGGGCTCCAGTTAAATTTAAGCCCTAAATATGCAAAGTAACGTACTATTTCAAGGGATAGTAGAAATAAATACCATTTTTTTTTTCCAGCACACCAGTGAAAAGAGGTAAAACAGTTAAAACATCTTAATGGGAATACAGAGAGTATGAAAAGAAATTTTAGTGGAGATGTGTGGGTATGAAAATAAAGAGAAGTGTCTAAATACTTTCTGCCTATGACCCTTTACCAGTATAATTCTAACTGTTGAAAAGAATGTGATGGGGGGGAAAACATCTGAATCTTAGGGTTAACTGTGAGTTGAGAACAAACGCACGGTTCTGTGCAAGTGACAATTTCCATCTGCTGTATTTGATTAACAACGTACCAAAAGCAGGTGCTCTTCTTCATAGGAAGTCACTAGTGTTGCACTTGCATGACCAGGGTGATGACTTTCGGGAACAGAAAATATATCCGCCCCCTTCTGATTGTAGCTTTATGTAAGACTTGTGAAAATTTATTGTAAACATTGTTTTCTGTTTAGTTTTAATATGTGAGTTTATTTAACTTTGAATGAGTTCATTCAAATATTTTGAATGATATTTAATTGATGTGTACTTTAAATTTTAAATAAGCTACTTAAATCACATTTTTAAGTAATACTTGTGTATTTATACTGTTGTTAAAAATGTTAGAAATTTTAAATAATGTAATTGTTTTCTTTCTATAAGAAATAAAATATTCTGAACATTTTTTCGTTCTAGTTTTTCCTTAATGTGTATTTGCTGTTATCAGGTGTTAGACAGACTTATGCAGGCTGTCAGTTTTTTTTTTATAATTTTTAATGCAATAAAATTAGAATATTAGTAAAAGCTGTTGTTATAATATTCCTAATGAATAGTGAATGTTCTAATAATTAGATACATGTATAATATTGCAAGTAAACTTGAAAATCAGGTTTTCCATTTCAAGGAAGAAGTACATTTCCTTTGTGACTTGGATATCTGTGAGACATCCTAACAGCTATTAAAGACTTATTTCATGTAAAGAAATAAAATTTGGGTGATGAAGCAAAAATATAACATCCTTTGTAAGGAAAAGTTAATGCTAGAGATTTAAAGCTTTTACTGGATTTTTTTTTTCCATTGCACAGAATGCGTTGGGAAATTTGTTCTTGGATGATGAAAGTGATGACTGGATCTAAATAAATCATTTAATTTATACTTTTATAACGCAGGAGGGAAATGGACTACTTACCGTGTTATGGCTAAGGAAGCTGTTGATGCTGCAGTAAAAACCTGTAATTTAAACCCAAAAAATGAATGTGCAACTGATGGTCTTTTATTGGAGGGTGCGAGAGGTTGGACACCTAATATGTATATTAGGCTCGTTCAAGATTATGGTCTTGAAAGTGAGGTAAAATTAAATTTTTGATGGGAATGCTAGAACGTTTCCTTGCCATAATTTATAACAAAATTACATTTTTTTTTGTGTCCTTATAGGTAGCACAGCATTTAGCAAATACATATGGGGATCGTGCATTTGCTGTAGCCAAACAAGCTTCTTTGACTGGTAAAAGATGGCCAATAATAGGTCGTCGTCTTCATGAAGAATATCCCTATATTGAAGCTGAGGTATGTTTAAACTTCCTTTTTGTGAGATCTTTTATTGTATGGATTCAAGCCTACTACTGTGAAGAAATTAAAATGTAGTATGAAATCCACATTCTGTCTGAAATTCCATAATCTTTCATTGCCTTATAATATTGCTGCAGCTGCAGAGCGGTTGTTGATTTACTACTCACTGTTGGTCAAATGCTTTATGTTTTAGTGGAGGCTTGCTCGTTGTGGCACCTGTGGTTTGAATCAGAAATGTGATCCAACAAACTCGCAGTGGTTCTTTTGAGAACAGAGCTTGGGTCTAAGTCTTTAAAATGGAATACTTTACATTGTCACAAAAAAGCTCATCAGTGGCAGTGGCGCATCATAGGTTTCTGCCACACGGGGCAGATACTAAATTTGCCGCCCCTTCATCCTAAAAAATGTGATATTATTATAAAGATTAAATTTTCTAGTGCAAAGAAAATATTAAGCTGCAAAGAGAATTTTATTTTCTCCAAAATTTAAAACTCTTCGAAACTCGAAAGCAAAATTTAATTACGAAACTATGCTTTACATTCTAACATTAACCAATTATTATCTAAAAATAGTATTATTACTTTGAAAAAAATTATTAATTGAAAATATTAATAAATATTATTTAAAACATAATTGACTGTTGCACTATAATAAATATTTTTTCATTGAAGAAAATCATTTTTAACAACTTTCAGAATGAAAAATATATTTTAGTATAAATAAATGTAGGTAACAATTTATTTAATCTTTTATTGAAAAGAAATAATTATAAATTTTCTTTTTGATTATCTCTTTTGTTATCTATTAGAAATAGAAATTAAACTCCTTTCTTAATTTAAAATTTCAGTTTTCTACTTTTCCTCATAACAAAATCTTTAATAACACTATCAATATCGATTGAATCAGTCATTTCATGCTCAATAGTCAAAACAGCCAGATTAGTCAATCTCAGTGTACTCATTGTCGATCGTAAATAATTTTTGATTATGTTCAGTTTGGAGAAGCTTCTTTCACAGCTGGCATTACTTATGGCAGTTGTGAGGAATATTCGAAGCAATATTATTATATTAGGCAGGGAAACTTCCAGCTTAAATTGCACAATAAACTTTAACTCATCAAGCGAAGTTGAATTCATTAATTAATTTTTATTGCCCGTGGCATCAACAAAAGTCTTTAGCCGCACGCATTCGAGCTTGAACTCTCCTTTGTCAGTGTCATGAGACACATGTTCTAAATTGAAATGCTGGTCTTCAACATCCAGTAGTTTCAAAGGTGTAAGAAAAGCAAATTTGTTCGACAAATTCCATAGCTCTTGAAAGCTCTCATGAATTTCTGCAGTTACCTTATCCAGCGATGAAAACAACTTTCTTGTCAACTCGTTTTCGTGGGACAAAGCTGCATCTTTACTTCTGTCATCAAAAATTTGCTTCCTCTTTATCCGTCTGGGCAGTTCCATTAAAATGCCTAGGTCATCACACAAATTTTTGGCATAACTCATAGCACCCTCTACCAATTAATTTCGGTTCTCTGTGAGCAGTGCCTGCAAAGCACTTATTTTTTTTGGCACACTGAAGCACGTTGAATCCCTGTGTTTGTAAATAAATTTGGGCATCATTCACCTCATGCAGTACAGGTTTCCAGAGGCCCAAAAAACATAAAAAAGAAAATGATTCCATTGCGACTAATAAAGTTCCTGCGTCTGTTTGTGTGCTTAAGTTTTCTGTTAATTTTCCTAGAGCAGTCAAAATAAACTTATAGTGGTTCCATGCCATATCTGCTGCTTCAGCTCTTGCACTCCATCGTGTATCCTTAATTCTTTTTAATGTCTTACCTGTAGCAGCAATTAGAACGTCCCATCGGTGTGTTGACATGGAAAAGAATGCATAACAACATTCTAAAGTGCCAAAGAAAGTTACAGAATTGGTTTTGATTGAAGCAAATGTAAACAAACCAGGTTTAGTGAATGGTTTGAGCAAGGTACAAATTCGGCATTAGGATTTATGTCTTTGAGTCTTTGTTGCACTTCTGTATGCTTTCCAGCCATGACAGCAGCATTATCGTATGTTTCACCTCTGCGTCCATTATATCAAGGCCATCAGCTTTAAGCTTACTTAAAATCATGTCAGAAATAGCTTCAGCAGTTTTATTTTTTGTTTCAATGAAATCTATAAAAGATTCCACCACTTCTACTTTCTGATTTTCAATCTTTATATATCACCCAACTTAGCTTGTTTGATCGTTATGTGAAATATCTGGAGTGCTATCAAATATGATAGAATAATATTTGACCTTTTGTACTTGACAGATAATTTGTTGGCGAACTTTATCTCCTAAAATTCCAATGAACTCTTTTTGAATTTGCGGTGACATATACGTGACTGAATTTTTTTGGACCCATTTTCCTGTGTACAAGGTGTTCTCGGAGTACTGGATCATACTTTGCAAGGAGATGCACCAGTTCTAAAAAGTTACCTCTATTTGTGCTGGTATTGTCTACTCTGTGGCCACGAAAAGCCAAATTCTATTTTGCTAGGAATTTAATTATATCAAACATTCTAACAAGAATTTCTTCCCACATTTTTATTTCCTTTGCCACAACATATAGTTTTTTTTATTTATTTATTTTTTTTTTTTATTTATCAATAGTCTGTCGTTTTTGAAGTCTGGTTTCTAACTTCTTCCATTTGCAAAAATTTTGGTTGTGTTCAGCACTTGATTCGTGGTTGGCTACTTTGGGATTTAGTTTCTGCCAATTTTTAAATCCATTAGATGAGCTAAATTTTGATTCACTCGTTGTGTTTGTGTGACCAAACAAATTACAACAAAAGCAAAATAATGATGCTTTAGAAGTAGATTAAGCCATCCAAGTACATAACACTTTTTCTCCATTAGTTAATGTGCCAATAAACCATGTTCCCATTAGACGTCTTGTAACTCCATTCGGTGTAGTATGATTCGTGTCTGATTGTAACATTGTTGACACTTGAGTGAAATTAGTGTTTATGTGCTGTACAACCTCCATACCTCGCTGCACAAGTAGCAATCTCATGTTTTCATTTATATGTTCAGACCATTTTTCCAACATCATCTAAATGCCTGTACTGTAGAAGCCAATGTCGGTGTTTCATCAGTCTCACTCTCAGAGCTATCAATAACTATGTTTGAACATACCGATACAGGTTCAAATTTAGTAGACATTGTTGAAATTTGATTGGGTGCTGCAACCTTCACATCTACAACAGGAGCCTGTGAACCTGACAAACTCGAAGAATAAAATACAAGTACCTGAACATCAGTGTAACATTCTATCACTACCTCAGCTTTTTGGTTTTCAACAGCATCAGCAGTAGTATCAGAAGAATTGATATCCGAAGTGGATGAGTCTGTCATTTTGGAAATAGGAACTTCCACATATTTTAGAATATCCCTTTCATTTTTTTATTATTTTCTTCCTTGGCTTTTCTTTTATTTCGATATAAAACCCCACTTCTTACTCTTTTCATTTTTAGATACTATAACAAGAAAAATTAAATTATGATTTTGACATGATCGTTGTTATTAATATTATTCATTATTAATGTAAATATTTAGGTTTTCTAGATCTTGAACTTTTTAAACTTAAAAATTGTGTTCAGGCGTTATTTATTATTTCAAAAGGATCATTTAAATGTATGGTTTAAAATACTTTCTGCTACTATTTAAAATTGGAAATTATTTGATCAAAGTTTCAAAATTAATTCCGCATAATAAATCTGCTTCCATATTTAACAAAAACAATGCATCCACTGTACGTTTCCGTGTCTCTTTCTCATTGGGTACCTTATTTCTTTACCATTTAAACGCCGTTTTAACTTTACAAGCATTCTCAATAATCAATCCAACTATATTACAATACACAAAATTATATGCAGAGAAAGTATTATTTCTGAAATAAAGTTTTGATGATTTTTCAGTGCTTCTATTTATTCAAACATAAGAGTTAAATACAAGCGTAGCAATTATTTGATTCGAATTAGTAAGATTCCCTTAGAATTTTTTTAAAACGTAGTTTATAAACTGAAAAATTGGAAATGGAAGATTGGTATGCAAGTTTCATTCAATGCTAAAAACATGTTCAGATGTTACTCTTTAGTACTACAGTTATTTAATTATTATAACCATTGTATTCATTAATCAATAAATCTCAAAAAGCGAAATTCAGAAAAAATACTCGCGATATGATGAATTTAGAAAGTTAAAAAACATTAGATATTTTAAAAATTAAATTATTTCATACTACAATATAAGTATTGAAAGACTTATATGAAAAAGAATGGCAGTTAATTCCAATATATTTTCTCTACATATTCATTGTATATTCATTGTTAAATAATTTAAAAGATTTAACAAGACTTACCTGAAATTTTAGAATGAGTTCTCTGATTAGAATAGAAGAGAAACACGCCAATGGGACAGTCAAATTCGCTGAAACAACCTTGAAACCGCTGAAACAAACCAAACTTTTAAAAGCGCTAGGAAGGACTCGCTTTTAAAATTTTATTAACATAATTCTTGATTATTATTTTTGCCAATAGATGGCGTCGTTCTACCCGAGGGTATAAAAAAGTCGTTACTGAGGTTTCTTTCCCTCTCTAGATATTCTGTTCTGATGAGGAGGGACCTGTAGCTGCCCTCGAAATCGATTGAGTGTTTTTAGTAAATGTACGCCAAATACAAGGTTGTTTCAGCGAATTTGAGTTCTCTGATTTTGTTGGAAATAGATACGGCTAGTAGAATGCAGATGTAAATGCAAAATTCTGTAAGGCTTTCAACAGAAAACAAAATCACTATTTTCTAGCACTGTGTTTAATTATTTTCTTCCTGATTCCCACGTCTTCTCTTCCAAGAAACATCTGGACGATAAAAGTTTATGGCGATCTTTACAAGATATCTTATTATCTGTACAAGATTTACAATATCTAATTTATTGCTGTGTTCCGCCAGCATGTATTTCTTCCCAAACCCATTCCTAAATGTTTATTCAGATTCCCTATGTCCTTTGTGTAGGAGTATCGTCCATATTCATAATTCATTAGGCAAAGGATCGCTGTTTGGCCACTGACCCCCTCCCCCCTTCATTCACATTCCCAGGAGATTGGAAAATATACCCGGTGGGGAAATCTGCTTTTCTTTCATCTCACCTACTAATAGATTGATACTCAAAAACGAAATCCTGCTCTTACCTCCCCCTCCCAAATGTACACACTGCATGTAACATCTGTTGTTTAAAATAAAAACTTTCGTAAAAGTAAAAAATTTTCTGTGTTTGATAGTTGCTTTTTAAAGACAACTTTCAAATACTAACACTATAAGAATTTTAACTAACTGAGCTTTTGTCGGAAAGAACAATTATTGTTTGTTTATTTTGATGATTTAGGGGGAAAAAAAGATGAAAAGAAAAAAGATTGTTCCTCCCTAGTGTATATGCTTCCTTTGGAAGAAATTTTCTTACCACTTACTCTTTTGCCATCAAAAGGACGTAATGCTTCAGTAGAGCCACATACTTTATTTTGGTTTTAAATCTACCGGTAGTGCATCCAAAAAATGGGAAGTAATAAATACTGACTCTCTACAAATTTTCGCAACCTGGAGTAAGCGATCTCTGAAAGATCAAGATGGCATTTTAAACATCCTAGATCCTAGATGCAACGGATTTTTGAAGGATAGTCACTCAGTGGAGGGTGAATTTAAAGATATGCTTAAAATAAGCTACACAGTGCCATTTCCCTCTTTTTATAATGGAAAAAGGGATAGAATCTAGAAAGTGCAAATGCTAGAGTAAACACAAATGGAAACATTAAATACTGATACTTAGATGGGATGACTCCTTTAACAGTTAAAGCGTGGTAGTTGCTGCACTGCATATTGTTGCAAATGTTTTCGGCTTCACTGTTTCGCGGAATTGAATTTCCTCCAATCTCCTTAATATTTATTCAATGATATGGCATTTGCCGCCCCTAGCAAAGTGCCACCCAGGGCAGATGCTCCCTTTGCTCCCCTCTCAGTGGTGAATTCAAATAATTAAACTATTTTAAATTGACAAGTATTGCCTAGTTCTATGGGCACTATAGTATTATGTAAGAAGTGTAAAATCCCATGAGTCTATGAAAACGCTGTACATCTAAGGTTCTAAAAAGAGATATATGAATGCATAATGAAACCTCATGAACTTGACTCTCACTAAGTCAATATTTTAGATAACTCGATTTTCCTTAAAATTTTGTTTAGTGTAATGTATTTTACTGTGAAGAAAAATTCCTCTAATTCAACATAAAAGATAGTCATTCATTTAAATCAGCATAGGTTTATCTGCCTTTCAAAAATCATCTCTATACAGTTTCCAAGGAAAAGAAATAGCTGATATTAATGTATGAAATGAAGGAGTACTTACATATTATCGTGTGGACTGTGGAAGTTGGCAGGGATTCCACCAAAGTTACAACAATCATTCCTGCAGAATTTTTAAGTAACTCATTGTTTTAATAAACAATCAGTATTTGGTCCATTCATTTTTGTGCTTCATAAAAAGTTTTTCACAGATTTCTGTTATTTTGTTTGGTCTTCCAATTTGAGTGGATTGATAGATAATTGTTCTGATCTATTGCTGTTTCAGTGGTCATATTTAGATCATGTCCATTAATACATACTTTTTGATGATAAAATTCAGAAACTTTGAAAATAATCCACTGCTTCATATTCCGTAGCAGGCAGGACCCAATTTTTTTTTAATACAAGAAAAAAGTGCAAAAGTAACACTTAGTTTATATCCTTTTTCATAAAAACAAACTATGGCTTATCAAGAATTAGTAGAGGTTACATGAAATGAAGGTGAGATGTTAGGAAATTGGAGCTACATTCCGCAGCTTGACGACAGTTTCGTGGTCAACGGGATAATACATAAGTACCAATGAAGGTTTAGAATTTGAATAGTATTTGACAATGCAAATGATTTTGCTGATGTGTTGATAATAAGCGAAGAAAAAATTGTAAATATAGCATAGCCATAAGTATATAGAAATTCCTCATGAGAAAGTGAGCCCAGGAAAGGAATGTACTAAAATGTAAAGATCATCCTATATTTGTCATGGATCTAATTCAATTCAGTCCTTTAATTCATTTGAATCAATAGAAGAAAATGGGCATGGGTTTCATCTCATGCTCAGATCTCTTGAGCAAAATTTTGCCTCTCAGTAGCTGTTTCTCTGCTTTATTATGTTTCTTATTGTAGCCGCTGCAGAATTTCCATGATTCGTGTGATCGTTAAAAGTCCTTAATTCTAGAAATAATTTGAAAAATGGCCTTTAATTTTACTCATCTGACATTTCCATCCTCTTTCTATGGCTAGCATACTGATAGTTAATTAGTGTTTGGAATGAATACAGAGTTCAAATCATCTGACTTGTAATGGAGTAATCACAGTTTAACATTGTAAATAACAATGAACAGTAGCCATGCTAGAATGGCAGTTTCCTAACTGTTCTTCTCCCAGTCTTTCAAAACAGATGTTTTGAACAATAATATGCCTACCTTGCATCAAAAAAGAAGCTTATTGGACTTAGATCTTGATCTTACAGTCATACTTCAACATGCTGTAACGGAAACGTGACCTTCCAGCAAGTCGCGTTTTTGTTACACTATGTTGAGAGAAATGTCTTGAATATACGAAAGATCAGACTTCATCTGATTGAAGGTCACACTTCCATTGATATCGGTGAATCCAGAAATTTTCCAAGGATATAGATAGGGGCACTTGAAAAGGAGGATGTTCTGAAAAAAAAAAAAAATCTACCGCTATAAGGACAGTCTAAATCTGTGTGCTTTGTACTTTTCCATCAAAGCCATACTATTTGGCGCTTTTTTGTTTTGGTGCATTTGTTCGGTTTTAAGTGCCACCAGTTTTATTTGGCTTCTTTCCTGGCGATCGTTATCACTATTGTAATTACTTTTTCCCTCATCTAATATTTTTTTAACTCGGTGTCTTTTTACAATTTGGGATTTACCAAGAAATGAACAAAGCTGTCCTTTTTCTTCAAAGAAGTAGTCTCGCAAAAAGTTACTTATTCTAATAACCACCTCATCAAATTAAAATGCATGAAGATGAAATGATAGCCATTTCTGTTCCATGTCTCGTTTCAAGCATATTCAGCCTTTATTCATACTTTAAAGAAAAAGGTCTTGGTACACAAATGTTGCTTGCTAGATCATGCATTCCCTTTGTCCTCCCCCTTTTTTTAGTGAAATGTGTAGCTGCTGTGATTTTTATTTTAGTTTAGTTTTGTTTTATTTATTTATTTAGCCAGTTAAGGTACAAAAAAATATAAAATCCTTTTTTTTTTTTTCGGTATTTTAGATTATTTCATGTGCCTCTTTTCTTGGAATGGCATTCAAGGATGCAATCAACAGAAATCAAATTAGAAAATACCAGTGGAGATTTAGTGAAAATTTAACAATCTCAAATCTAAAAATTTTTTCAACCATGCATTTTTAAGATATAGTTTAAATACAGTTTCTTTATCAGTGTCTATAAGTTAAAAAAAAAGTGTCACTGAAAACTTATTTTGTTTTTATATTAAAATTTTATTAGGTTACTTGTTGTATTATCTGAAAGGACACACTTAAGACTTGAAACTGAATTGAAAATTAAACTTAATAATTAGGATCTAAGCAGTAGCTCACCATCTTTTTCTCCATTAATGTGACTGACCTTTAATTTTTGAGGAAAGAACTGCTGGTTACAAAAAATACTTTTCAGAGTACAATAAACAAATGTTTTTACTTTCAAAATGGTTTATTATTTATTTAATCGGGAAATTTTTAATTATTATTAGAATACTACAGTACAAAGTCCGAGATCATGACTCGTCAGGGCTTCGGCAATTCCAGATTTGGGACTTTTTCCGAATATTAGATCATCCGTTTAAATCTAGTAAGATGGTATGTAGAAATTATAAAATTAAAAATATGAAATCGTGATTTATGAAATAATGAAGCATTTATGATCTAAAGGTTATCAAAATTTACAAAAAAAAGGCTTAATATTTATTTGTTTATTTTATTGAACATTTGAGTGTAAATTGTTCAAGTTCCTTCGTTTTTTGTGCTAATACTTTCTGTTCAGTTCTATAGACAGACAATTTCTTCTTCTGTTACAAAGTTCCAGTGTTCAAGTCCTGTACTTGGTGTGTTGAGAATACTGACTAACTTGTCAGTCGACATTTTTTCATTTTCAATAACCTCTCTGTCACTTTCTTCACTAGCGGTATTTTCTGGATCTAGAACCATATCAGAGATTTAGTTAGTTAATTGATTGATGATTGGAGCATTGTCATCGCTATAAAAAACTTCTCTTATTTTAGCTTTATTTATTAACGCTTCTCCACATTTCTTTACAAAATCCATTAATTGGAGAATTTCACTTGTGGTTTGCGATATCTTGAAAGCCTTCAAATTCGCGGCTATCAACTTCATCTCCTCACCATGAAATATGGTAGCTAGTCATAAATTGTGCCAAGCATTTTTTAAAGTATCTAGAGGCACATGAGTCATTGCTTAAGTTTTCATGTGTTGATAAACATATGGTGATGAACGCAAAATATAATAAATAATGATTCGCCAGTTTGGCGCATCAGGGATATAAAATATTAGTAGTTGTAAAATCAACGATGTTTCTATGTAGAATGTTTCAGTTTGATATGTATACCAAGCAGATACGCAGCTACGGGGCCAAATTATTGATCACACAAATTTATGCTAAAATGAATGGTAATGAGGTATTTTATTTAGTGCCGAAATGAAATTAAGAATTGGGATTCTCCACATTTCTTATGGGAAAAAAATCATATGCGCATGCATAAAAGCATAAAAAAATTTCAAAAAAAATTTTTTGTTGGTGTCTTTAAGATCTGGATTTTAGATCATTCCGGATAGTGGATGTCCGGATCTCGGACTTTGTACCATATCAATAAAATTTTAAAGATAAGGAAATAAAGAAAAATGATTGTACAACACAGAGAGCTTGAAGAAGTTGATTTTAATATTCACTTCCACAAATTGAATGTAATAACAGTATTATAAAGAGTATATCACATCAAACAAAAGTAAAAAAATTCTCACCAGTTCGTTAAGTTTGACAGTGTAACAAATGCATTTCTTCTCGCCTTCTGTATGAAAAATGGAATAGGTTTTATTTCTGTGGCAATAAATAGAAATAGACATCCTGTCAGAAATTGTTGTAGTAGACAGACATTAGGTACATCTCATAAAATGGTATGAATGGATTGCAGTATAGATTTCATGCTAAATTATAATCTAATGAATGGTAATTAAAGCTAAGTTAATTTGTATTTTCTCTTTTGTGTCATACCTTGTTAGAAGACTTCTTATTTTATTAGTACTAGAGGTGTTATTATTATCAAAACTCACTTTTTTATGATATACTTTTCAAACTGGTGCCACCAATGCAACCAAATTTTTATTTCACCTCCACTCAATCATGTGCACCTCACAACCTGAATTTTGATTTTTTTTTATTTATTTCATATTTTGTACAAATTTAATGAATTTGCAATCAACAAACTCTGCAGTTTCAAAGCTGTAAGTGGCAACACTGTCTGAAATAAAGCATAAGATATTTATCTTTCAACTTTAATCAACAAACAGCTATTCAAAAGCAATGTGTTGCCACGGCCAGAATGCTTTTATTTTCTTCATCCCAGAAGTGGAATTGTAACACATCTTAATGCATTTTGTGCAAGTTGTTAGTAAAGCATGGGAGATGACTTAAGTTATATTGTGCAAATTGTTATTAAAGCACGAGAGATGACAGAACTCATCTTTTGTGTGATAGGTAGCTTTTTGGTGACAACGTGATTTTTTTTACAGTAAATTCCTGAATAGTTCCTTCCTTCCCAGGATAGAACAGGATATGATTAGGAATTGTGTGCAGATATTTTGTACAATTATTCCCGTGAGAACGAGCTAACTAATAATGATTCTAGTGACAATAAAATTATATGCCATCCTAGGACTCTTTTCTGACCAAGAATTTCAAGCAAGGATTTGGATGATTCTGATGAAGGGTCATCAGTAGATAATCCACCTGTCTTGGAAGAGTTTTTAGATGGCTCAGGAATAAATATCAAAGATGTTCTGCATAGTGAAGTGTATATATTGTAACGCTACACTTCAATATCAAATATATCACCATCGAGACCATAAAAAACTTACCCCCCCCCCGATTCTTCATTAAAGTCTGAATCTTCTCAAATTTTCTTTCTTCTTTTTTTTTTAGGGAGTGGTGTTCCAAACGTAACTATTGCTTTATTCACTGTGGAGTCAAAACTTTATGACCATCCCCACATTTTTCAATGGCTTTGCCTGGATAACATGGAGGGTAAGTGATTAAGTAGGAATGGTATTTAACTGCTGCTCGAGTGGGTAAGGAATCGTTCGTGCACTTACTTCTGCAAGTGATGGGAAAGGCTGCTGATCTAAGCAAATTGTAATGGCCCAAAGACTTGGAATGAGTATATCCAAAACTGCACAGCTGATAGGTTGTTCACGATCTGCTGTTGTAAGTGACCTGCTGTTGTTAGTATATATGCAAAGTGAAATTAACAGTAGACGCTGAGGTGCTGGATGTCGGAAACTGTCCCACTTAGTACAGCAAAACTGGTGCCAGACAGTGGGTAAGCTGACAGCCTAACACAATGCAAGTCCAAGTGCAAGTGTTTTGGAACACACAGTTCAGCAGACACTGTTATATATGTGGGACTGTGCAGCAGGTGTCCCACTCGTGTTCCTCTGCTGACCAAGCATCATTGTCTAGAGTGGGTCCGGGAACATTGAGACTGGACTATTGATAAGAAGACAGTTACCTGGTTGGATGAATCATTTCTCATTCATCACGTCGATGGTCGTGTCAGGGTATGCCGTCCTTCAGGCGAATAGTTGCTCCTCCTACATTAGGTCATACACAGATTGGGGATAGCAGTATTATGCTTTGGGGGACGTTCTCATGGGTGGCTGTGGAACCCGTGATTGAACGTATCTTGAAAGCTGCAGATCAGTTGCACCCTTATATGGCATATGTTTTTCCAGCTGGAAGTGGAATCTTCCAGCAGGATAGCACCCCATGTCATAAGGCCCGAATTCTGTTGGGGTGTTTGAGGAGTAGAAGGATTAATTCTAATTAATGTCTTGGCCACCTAACTTGTTGGATCTTAACCCGATAGAGCATATTTGGGATGTCATGGAGAAGCAGCTCAGAGCTCAAGCACCACCATGTTGGAATATCTTAACTTTGCATTACTGCTGCTTAGACATTTAGTACAACCTCTCCAGTTATCTTCCAAGAACTGGCATCTGTGCCAAGGCAAGTTGCAGCTGTTTTGCTGGCCAAAATTCATGCAACAGGTTATTGAGCAGGTGGTCATAATGTTTTGGCTCTTCAGCATATTTCATAAGTTTATGTACTGTGTTACAATTTTTTATGAAGTAGATTTTGCTTCAAGAAAGTTGTGGAATTTTCATCAGAATTTATTTTCAGGTACGTTATGCTATATATGAATATGCGTGTACTGCAGTAGATGTCATTGCCCGTCGTTTGCGTTTGTCATTTCTGAATGTGCAAGCCACCGAAGAAGCTTTGCCATCCATAATCTCTATTATGGCAGATGTTCTTAAATGGAACAAGAGCAAACAAAAGGTGCAAATATTGTATTTGAATTATTTCTTCCCAGTTTTACACTGGTACTCTAAATTAATACACAGTTTCATAAATATTGCTTGAAAATTCTATGAAATAGTTGTGCTTTAATTTGATTCAATTAGCTCAATTATTTAAAATTTGTAAATAAGGAAAATATATGTGATTAAGATTATGTATGTATGTATATATATATAATAAGATTTACCTGTGCAGGTTATCTGTGGTTTACCTGTAATATTAAATTTTCCATATAGGTCCTTAATTTTGTGCCTTGTGCATAAATAAACATAGACTGTAATTTCAGTAGATGGCAGTACATGTGAAGGGTTCTAATATGCTGAAAATATGTAATAGAATGTTAACAGGTATTTAATATATATAAAGTATTCCATCAGTGTTCAAAATAAATACAAAGATAGAACTTTTGTAAACAATAGGTTCGTAAAAGAAAATTAATTTAAATTTCTTATTATTAGTTGTGCATTACTTATGACTTTAAACTCATAATAGCACATGATAAATGTGAAATAAATTCATTGGTATAAATACAGTGTTCACACATTTTTATAACAATTATGATTTTTAATAATTGAATTTAAATTTTAATTTTAAAATACAAATGTGACTGGCATCAAATTGGAATAAGGTTTCAGTATCATATGCAGCATTAAAAATATTCTTTTTTTTTTAATATCGCTGAAAAATAAGCAATGGATTGAAGGCTGTATTTTTGCATTGTCTGAAGAGAAATACACTTATTCAGTTATTAAAAGATGTGCAAAGTATGATTTTAATATTTCTACACATAAAATTAGTGGCATAATATGAAAGGAAAGAAGCGTCGTAAGTTTACATCTGACTGGGGAAAAGCCAAAAAATGCATACCCAACAAAGGTACGTGCAGCTTTTATTAAATCTAAAGTTGCATCTCATGTTTTAAAGGAAAATGAAGCCTCCAAAAAGCTGTTGCAAAATCTTTAAATATGTCTGTATGAACTGTGAACAAAATTATGTCTGATTTAAAGCTAATCAAACCAAAAAACATGATGTTCATCACATAATGCCGAAACTTGTTTTTCAGCATAAGACTACGTACAGATCGTTGTATGAAAATTATTGCGCAAGTGAATATAGAAATATATAATTACATTTGATGAGGCTTAGATATATTTATCTGACTGCAACAGGAAAGATCAATATACTACCGGAAAAGAGGACAAAAAGACTTAATATGTTGGTTCAGAGAAAAAAGGGAAAGTTTTTCAAAATGTTTTATGGCTATTGCTGGGTTCTCTTATGACAGAAAACTTAAGATAAGGAAAGTAGAAAATGTCAAAATTAATTCGGATTACTAACAGAAATATGTTTTAACACCAATTTTTAAAGAAGGAATTCTGTCTCTTTATCCAAACAGTCTTCACTATGTAAGTTCCTTCAGGATAACGCTCCAAGCCATACCTCTAAATCTACTGCTCTGTTTTTTGAAAACATGGGAAATTAAACCGGAGTTGAAGCTATTCCCTTTAAATGCATCCCACCCAAGTCCTGTTGACATGTCTCCTATGGATTACTGTGCATTTAGACTTCTAAAACAAGCTCTTTATAAGCGACATCCCAAAACATTGAATGGATTCCAGAAACATTGTGAAGGAGGAGTGGAATAAAATCAATGTTGATGTTTTAAGAAAAGGACTTTATCTTGGAAATCAAGATATAATATGATAGTTCAACAAAGGACTATCGGGCTGAACACATTAAAAAATAAAAATCTAAGGTTTGTTTATCTATAAATCTTTCCAAAATCATTACAAAAATATTGTAAAATATACCTATGTATATTAAACTGTATCTAACATGATGTACTTACCGTTCATGATAACAGGTATTGTTTTTGACTTGTTGGTTATTTATATTGTTTATGACTTGGGTGGTGTTGCATGCTATAAATTATGGTAATGCATTTTTTATTGTTCTAGACTAGTTTACATTTTCTAATTTCATGATAATCATGTTAATGAGTTCTTAATAAATCAAGAAATATAGTGTGTAAAACACTGCAAATGGCATGTCTGTTTATAAATTGTTTTCGTGATATGAAGTTAAGTAGTATTGCAGATTTGTGACTTCTGTTTGATACAAGGTGCTTTTGGTAGTGAATTTATGTTCCCCCCCCCCTCCCTGTTGTTCTGTATATTTTGTAGAATTTTTGGTTTCATCGCTGTATGAGAGCAAATCATTAAAAATGTTCCTAAAGAATAATGACACATAACTTTAAGTTAAAGATTAGACATAAATTTTGTAATTTGAGTTATTTAAGGGTATCAAGCAGAATGTCCACAGTTATCTTATGGGCTACATTTTTATCACATCATATTTCATGTGGGATTTAACTACCTATATTTCTGCATTCTGTGCCTATTCCCTAAAAAGTCTTATTGGATCATTAATAATTAATGATTTAACATTTATTTTCAATTAATAATATTTTCATTGTTTATGTCATTTTTCAAGTTGATTTTCATTTAAACTAGTTAAAACAGTCTAAATGATATAATTGATTGATTGATCTCTTCATCAAAACATGAGCAGGTGTTAAAACTAAAATCATCCTGTAAAGTATCCTAGCGAAAGGGACTGAGCCATTTTAAATTTAAAACTCTCCCAATTTATAAGGAGCTCTTCGTAAGTTAAAATGCCTGTCCCTACAGCTGTGTTGAAATGATATGTGAATGATTTTATTGCAGCCTCCAAAAAACTTCTGAAATTAGATTCCCTCGTTTATCTTTAGTTTTCTTCTTATGTACTCTTTGTAAAAAATAAAACTGCTCAATCAGTTTATAATGAAAACATTTTTTAAGAATACTTCACATCTCCTCTTTCCAGAACCTTCTTCGTCATAAGCTCCAGAGCTTGTTATAGGCCAATGCTGTCTCTCCAAGTTTCCTCCACCTGACCCCATTCGGCTCAATAGCCCTCCAGTTAATCTCCTCAACATCATGTATCCATCTGGTGGGTGATCTTTTTTTTTGTCTTACTCCCTCAGTTCTCAGAAAGCTGACCTTTTGTTTGGAAATGCATCATCATATCTAAACACATGGCCCAACCATCTGATACGAGATGCCTTTACAATTCTCGCAATATCAGTTTCACCATATTTCCTGTATTTTCCATATAGTTCATGGTTAAAGAGAATCCTCGACATGCCATTTATTTTTGTACTGGTCCAAAGGTCTTTCTCAGGATTTTTCTTTCGAAAGTTGATGTGAAGTCTTTCTCTGCTCTGTTAAGTATCCAACATTCACGTCCGTAAACGACAACAGACCTTATTAAAGTTTTATATAAATTTAATTTAGTGTTTACGTTGATTAGTTTGGATTTAAGTTTTTTTAAGGCCATAGTAACATCTATTAGCCATAAATAATCTATTTTTTATTTCAGTTTTTATATCATTGCAACTTGTGATCAATATGCCCAGATATTTAAATTGTTTTATGGTTTCTTTATCTTCAAGGGGGATAAATCAACAGTTTTGTTAGATGCAGTCATAAATTTTGTTTTGTCTTCATTAATGATTAGGCCAATCTTTCTTGCTGCATTTTCAAGTGAGACAAAGAACCTTCTTTTCACATTTGTAAATTTATTTTCGCAGTTGTGAAAAACTTTCAAAACTATAAGGCTGCACTTTCTGCCTGCTTTTCTTTCAATTAGTGTTGCTAGTTTTTTCTTTACCACATAATTCACTTTGAATGCTTTTTTGTAACACTAAAAGAGTGGGTATTACAGTCAGTGACCAATAATGAGTCCACCTTACACTCAAAGGATAATTTGTTTTTAAATGCCATGCACCATGCAACAACAAAAGTTCTCTATTCTTTGATGAATTTGAATACAATATATAAACTTTTTTCTGACCTGTTTTAATCTAGAAAGGCATGGGGGTACTAGCTGTCACATTGATGTCTGTCAGTAAGGACAGTTGAGGTGGGAAGACACAGCTAGCTGGGGCGCAAACATAAAAACTCGTATGAAGTTAATGAAATATTCACATGTGATGAAAGATGTAATGCATATTACTTTGTTTTATTGACTGAAGCAGATGGTAGTATGTACTAGGGGAAGGCATATGCACTGATACCCTTAATAAATGCTGAAATTGCAAGCCATTGTCCTCAGTTCAAGCAAAACTGCATCATTTAATTTCGGATTGTATGATATGTTCAAAGATGCCTAATGTCATCAAAAGCTGACTAAATTTGCACTGCGGGATTCTTTGTAGTGTTCAAGGACTTCTCACACACAGTTAATTTCACATGGATCTGTAAGGAAATACAAATGGGTTTTTAGGTTTTTCAGTCTACAGAGAAAATAGTATCACCAAGTATAAGTCATGAAATCATGAATATCCTTAATTTTGCCAGCTGGAAATGACATAAGATTTAGCAGTTACATATCTCCTAATGAAATGATGTGCTGCAATTGTTCCCGCAATACCTTTTCTTTCAATTTCCCAAATGTCATGTAATATTGTCTCACTTTTTCTGTGACACACTGCATAAAAAAATTTTCACTGTAATGACATATCTTGAGAAGTGGTGGTATTATGTTGGCCGGCCATTTGCCATTATTCATATTTGATAGACTACGTGCGATCATTGCTTATTGTTTAAGTATTGTGTGACTTCATTTAATGAAATTAAGATTTATTAGACTGCATTTTTTACTCTAAGCGTAAAAGCTGAGACACACGACCACTTCAATTTCATGCTTGCTTCATGAACTGTCAGTTTTTCTGTTTTTATAACAAAATACATGAATATAAATACATGAATTACATTCGTTGTTGAAAATTGCATCTTCCAGTTTTCAAATTTTCTACTCGGTTATTTTGCATGTTTAAAAAATGTGCGTATCGTAATTTTGGACATCACTGAAAGAATAGAAAGCTGGAAAGTGTGAAATGCAAAATTATTGGCTTTTTATCATAGACTGTGAAATTTATGAGGTAAGCTTACTGAAATTATATGAATACATTAATTTTAGATGCTAGCAGAAGTTTGAATTAAATCTTGGTAATAAGGAAAGGATTACTGTAAAAGTAATGTAAAAGAAATTGGAAAAGGGAGAAAGATAAAACAACTCATAGGTTATTTAAAAGATATATTTTTATTCATAATTGTCATATAAAATATTTAAAGCTATGAGCAGGTGTTTAAACTTTGAAGAACTAAAATGCTATAAAATATGTGCTTTTTTAATTAATATGAAGAAAAATATGTGAATAAGCATTTAGAAAGATGTTTAAAACAATTCTTTTGAATATGCTGTAGTTAAACCTTAAAAATTTTAATTTTATAAGGAATATAAGAACCTTATTATAGTATTGTATATTTTTAATAATGGCATTTAACACCAATATTTTGAATAAAATGAGTGTTTCAAACACTAATCAGAACACTAATACAGTTTAATGGATATAGAAGTATTGTTGTTGACTAATGCTTACTTGTCTGACCTATAGTCAGCACAAGCCCACAAAATTCCTCATGGTAAGGAGTGCAAGATTACACCTGTCATTGGCAGCAGCCTTGAGTACCATACAGATGACAGTGCAACTTAGTTCAGTTCCACTCCCAGTTCACCCTGAAGGATGGATCCGAGGATCTCCAATACCACCAACCTCTCGAGAGGGCTTTCGGATCACCGCATATTTAGAGTGTCCTCGTGCAGCACGGACTCTATACATTTACAAATATCCATGCCTTCTCTGGGATTCAAACCTGGGCCCTTCGCCATGGCAGTCAGTGACGCTAACCACTATACTAGCTGGGCGGCATAGAACCATTAAACTGTATTAGTGTTCCAGTTGCTGAATGCCAAACCTATTTTTTCATTCACATTTCTTTCTTTCAGTGTGGGTTCCTCTGTATTATTCATTTTAAGTTTTTGAGTAGAATAGCATTAAAGTCTCTTGCAGTGATGATAGCCTGGCATAATTACGTACATTTTGTTCTTGGTTACAAGGGTAAAATCAGCAAGAAATCTAATCCAAAGTGTAAATTTAAGTACTGTGCCATGATTTACCAAAACTTTTCTTTTTTCAATTCATTCATTCAATTTCGATCAAAATACTTTATATTAAAGCCTATGAAATACTTTGATTGTACGTATAAATGAAAGTGATGTTTTATTTGATTCTTTAAATGTGATGATGTCTTATCCCTTTAACAATAGTGTTGTTTTCAGGATAAGTGTTATCAGTAAAACATTTTAAGCTTTGCCACTGTATTTCAATTTTTGTTTATTGAAATAACTGATTTAAGAGACATTCTCATATTTAAAAAAAGTTTGCAATAGGTGAAATGAGGTGATGATGAATGTATGTTTTCTATCTGGAAGTGTCAAAGTTATGCACATATCTTTCTGGGGGAAATTATAGGCACGAGTTTTCCTGTAATAGGAAGGACATGCTTTTTTTCAATGGTAATAAAAAGAGGTTTGAGGAGGCAGAAATGTGACAAGATATTATTTGTTTCCATTTTACATCTTGGTCTCAACTTTCAATTTATCAAAACATAACATTAAATTGTACACAAATTTCAAACACTTGATTCCAAGTGTTTTAAGCCAGTCCATTTCTTCAAACCAAGAAGAGTATATTATGCTCAGTTATCAAGTTGTCTATTTTAAATGTAACTGAGAAGTGCAGAGTGAACATATTTATTCTGCAGAAATGTATCAAAAAAGAGTTTATTGATGTTAATCTTTGTTTGCTTGTCATGGTGTCATATTTTTATAATTTGTATCTTTTTAACCCTTTGCATACCATTGGCACCAATAATGCAACATTTAAAATATGAACTTTAAATCCGCTGTTGCTAGCATGGTGACCCACTTGTTTTGCTTACTTGAATGCTGCTTTTTTTTTTTTTTTTTTTTTTGAACGTGTCGGGAAAAAAATGTGAAACTGGTGTGTAGTTGCCCTTGGAAACCCTGCATGCTTATATGTGATTGTTTTGAAAAATATTACACCATGACAGATTACAAAGCATAAAAGTTTCATTTTGTTGAAGATATAAATTTGATTTGTTCTATGTAATGTAGTGAAGGCATAAATATTTTGTTTTATTGCAAAAACTGTTTTTTTTTTCAATATTATATATGTACACTTGTAACTAATATAGTAATATAGTGCTGGACTTGTTTGTGTACTGTATGTCTCTCGGCTGGGGTGCAAATGATTAAAAATGTAATGATTTGCTGATAAAAGAATGGTGTGTGGCTTATATGTACATTAACTGTGTTTTGCAAATGATTTTCTGATATAAAATATGTGTAAAAATTTTCATTTATATCTTTATAGCAAAAATCAGATACTTTGTTTCATGATATTGGTTTAAAAGTTATTTAGGCTTGAATTTTTTAAAACTTGATTGGATTTTGTGTTTGCTACATGTAATAATTTTCTCTTAACTATTTATTTATGAGTGATACCTAATAAACTTATACCTAATATACCTTTATGAGTGATACCTAATAAAACTTTTCCCAAACCATTATTGATATATAAAATTAATAGTAAATTTCTTTGTTCCTAAGGAAGAATATGAAAAAGCTATAGAATTTCTGCGTGCAGAAATGGGACAAGATGTAAATCGCAGGTCAAGAGTCTCACCTGTCAATTTTTCAAAAGATGAAATTAAAGCCTATACAAACAAATTTCAGACACTTGATAAGGACAAAAAGGGATATATTACTCTTAATGACCTAAGACAAAGTTTAAAGGTAAGTTATTTTCGAAAGTGTGATCAGGTAGAGAAAAGCTAATTCTGGGAAAAATATCTGAAATATTTTTAAATTAAATTCAAATTTGTTAATCTTTTATCGTTGTGAAAATTTTGCCTTCATTTTTCATGTAAAATCGTAATTTTGCCTTGTTGTAATCTCAGATGCTTTGTGTCTACCATATTAAAAAAATAACATAGTTTACATATTAACACACAAGTTTTTAATTTAATTTTACATAATATACTTATTTTGTGACAGGGTTGTGCTAAACTTGTCCAACATATTGTAGAATTTTTTTTTCTGAACCATTCAAATATTAGTCATTCATTACATTTTTATATATTCTTCAGATAATGTTATAAACCAGTTTTATATATGGCATTTCAGGTGCTACTGTACTTATGTATTAGATTTCTTAGCTTAAATTTATACAAGAGCTTTGCATTGTGAAATAAGCATTAAGAGATGGCCTTATTAGTGTTTTTTACTTATTTCTTTTCTCCCATGAGAATTTAATAATAAATGGTGAATTGAAAATCTGTTGTTATACTGATTAATGCAAAATCGTGTGACATAAAGAAAATCTTTAAAATTTTGGAAGCTGGCAAAATATGAAATTAAATCATAGATTCTCTCACTTAGAGCAATAAAATGAAATAGTATTAGTTATTCCTTTAGGCAAGTAATTAAATCGATACTTTTTACCCTATGCATCGATTTTTTGTACTAATTTAGTAGTTTTCAATGATAAATTTGTTTTAAATATAACATTGTTAAAAAAAAATTATTGCTTTGAAGGAGCATTATGCAGCCATTAGCATCCATGAAATATAATCAGAGTTTAAATTTTTTTATACAATTTGTGTAAAGATCTACTCATTTTAATGCCATATATTACAGTTTGGCTTTAGGGATTAATATTTTGTAATAAGATTTGTTAACCATAGCATCAGATTTTGATCATTCAGAAATTTGCTTTCCGACCATAATTTCAAGAAAAACGACAGTAAAACACATATTATGTGTTTAGGAGAAAAAAAATATTGTCTCTTATTTTATCTGATCTATGCCAAGTACTAAGGAAGTACTTAGTTTTCAATCATATTTGTCATGGAGGTAGGAAGTAAGAGGAGAGGCCTTAACTGGTTTTTTCCATGCACCACCTTGAAGCAGTGTCGCACCCCTCATGGAGACCTAAACCTTTAGTCACTTGCCATTAAGATCAATAGGTTTCTAACATGCTCGGAGGTAAACATTTTGTAATTATATCGTAAATATACGTATAAATGTGTATATTTTCTTTTTTGACAATATTTCAGAGTCCAAAGTATGTGAAAAGAATACATTTTTAAACGACATTTCATTTTGAACTGAATTAAATGCTGTAATTTCCCACAACAGTTTAATTTGAATGAAATATTTTCACAAATTTTCGTTAATTACATTATAAAGAAACCTTATGTTACTTCGATTTTGTTCTGTTAACGATTACAAAAATTAAGATCAAAGTTTATTGTATAATTAATATTAAAACTACGCATTATTTCTTTTCTATTTACAGAGCTTCTTCCTGAAGTACTTTCTCAAATATGAGATGATTTTTTAGCTTCTGAGGCATCCTTTGAATCAAAAATTAGAGTCCCTTTATAATTTATGCTCTGTTCAGTTCATTTCAGATTAGAGCACCTTTTATTTAATAGTGAAATACATTAAAAATTGCTGCTGATTTCCATGTACTTTTTATGAACATTTCTGAAAGGAAATATAAAAAGGAATTTTTTAATACTATTTAAAACTCGTAACTGAGTTATTATAAAATGTAAGGAAATAATTCTTTTAATACTTATCAATTTTTTTTGCCCTTAATTTCAACAATACGTATTCTAAAAATTCTTCTTTAATACTTCCTTAAGTACACATCTCATAGACTTTATAGCACCTTATAACAGATTGCTTTCCAGTAGGAGCAATCCTTGCTTAAAAAGTTTTATAAGCATATTTGTCAACAGAATTTCGATTTATATTTACAATTAAATGTAAATATTATTATAGATTTAGGTAATATTTATAACTATTTTAAAGTTAGGTATATTGAATAGCTAGGATTTCTTCACAGTAACATTCACATTAGTTTATGGATGAATAAATGCTTCATTACCAAATACATTTATAAATAATTTAATGAATATTTCCGTCTTTTGTTAAAGTCATGCTTTTTACAAGGGTATGCATAAATACCCAGATATATATTTATTATTTTTTATTTTTGGGTGTTTCAAACATTAATTTCTGTGCATTGACTATATTTTTTGAGTAAAGTAATTTACAATAATTTAGCATATATCAGAATTTTTTACATGAGAAATATGTATGAATATAAATTGAACGAAAATTGCATGCATCCATGCTGTCTTGATGATGTCTCGTTCACATCGTCACATCATCTTGACCGCACATGGTACTTCTGCTGAATTGGCAACTGTTTCTGTATACAGTTTTTACACAAATGTATGATTACAAATAAAGGAAAAATTAACTTATAGCATATCAGTCTACACATTTATTAATTTTGATTAGGATTACGGGATTTCATGGTAATTTCATTTTTCAATTAAGATATGTAAACCCAAAGTGATTATTTTTCAGTTATATAAAAATAAAATGATGAGTTTAAAATGAGTAACTATTAAGCCTCTCCTCTAAAAATTTTTAAAAAGTATATGTTACGGTATTATGTGGATGACAAAAATATACTTTATTTAAAGCATTTTGATATTTGGAACAGAAAAAAATAGCAAATAGTCTATCAAGGATATCAAAAAAAGTATACATAGTTTCACGCTTATCCGGCTTAGTTATAAGTAAATTGCAGGTTTAAAGTGTGTTACATTTTTGCGATATTTTGACATTTTAAAGGTACCTTAAAGTATTTTTCATTCTTCACGCATTACATTATCTATATTTTTGTGGTTCAGTAGCTTAGAATTCTGATTGTAACTTAGAATTGTAACTAAGGTATGATTTGTACGTAAATGACGCTAAACAATACAAATTGCTAGTATCCATCCAACAATTAATGTTTTTTTCCTGCGGAAGTGTCCCTGCTTTTTGATTTGTATGAAACTGTCTTGTGTGGAAATACTATTAAGTGCTGTCAAGGATCCTCTGGATTTAAATAAAAAACATACCCTCTGGAGACCAAAGGTTAGAAGCACTGCTTCAGTCATAGTGTGAGGTTGGCACCTCCTTGTATTCTTACCTACATGATATATGTGCAAGGTAAGGAAATTTCTGATATAGAAAGAAAACTCTAAAATCCACTAAGATCTTGATAAAATGTTTCCATACCATCACACATTATGTAACAAGATTTTAAAAAATGACCCATGTGTATTTAAATTTTAAATGTTACCCAATTAAATGCATAGATCATCAGCCCAATTTGTGATGTATTTTCATCACTATTCTGTTTAGTCTTTGTTGATTTCACTATATGGTTGACTTTTGATGCTGATTTATTCTTTGTAAGCCAATGGTCTTTCTCCATACCCTCCTTCTCATCCCTCCATCCCAGTCTCTCCAAAAGGAAATTTCATCTTAAGACATAATCTTATGATTTAGATTCTGAAGTGTTGCTTCAATGATGCGGAAGTATTGCACTTTGTGGAATATCCATCTGTGTTGGTTACATGTTCATGTTATGTAGACGTTTGTTGATTTAAAAGACTTTGTTAAAAACTAGCTTTTATTGGGAAAAAGGTTAGAAATAGCTATTTCTGAAATGGTACTACTTGTTGGATATTCAATAATTGCCTTCCTTCGTATGTATGAATAATGGAAGAGGAGTGGTTAAACTGATAGTAAATGCCAAGACATTGGAATTCTAGTCTTGATCATCAAATATGAGGATCAGAGACTGTTGTGATTGCCAAAAGTAAATAGGTGGCTATCGATAGTCCTTCTGAAAGTGATTATAATGCATGTCCAAGTACAGAGTGGTTATAATAAAACTTCCCCAATATGTAAACCCCTAGCAGCCTATCCACTCAACCAATCGAAATGGAATTTCATATGTTGTTATTTGAAGGCATGTGCTTGAGGTTGTAAGAATTTAAAAGAATAGAGCTCTCACGGTTATGGTTACAATAAGAAAATTTTGAAAAGATCTTTCCTGCACAAATTGGTCTGCTCTTTGAGAAACCATGAACACAATTGGAATGATAAGCATATGACGAAAATTGCTGATGTAAAACATTTGCAAAGAAGAGCATTGTAAAGGCTCAGTAATAATACAAGATGGAAGAGGGAAGTAAACTTTTACTGGAATTACAAGTTTGCAACATGCCCACCGTTGCAGGTGATATTGCATTGCGTGTTTGGTATTGTTAACAGCAATAACGAATGTAATATCGCAGGAGAAATCTGTATAATTTTACATTTTAAGGAGTTCTCAATTCTGTCAAATCTCATGAATTTGATGTGTACACATGAGATTTCAGATAACCCCAGAACCAGAAATTCTTCAGAGTGTGTTTGGGGATAATACTGGCCATGAGACTGCAAAGTTGAGGGAGATGACTTTATCTTGAGGTCGCATGTATTGAAACTTGTAATTCCAATAAAAGGTTTTTTTTTCAGTCTCCTCTCTTGTGTTCTTTTACAATGCTCTTCGTTGCAGTTTTATGCTAGCAGTTTTCATTGTATGTGTATCATTCTCATGCCATTTATGCTTTTTCAATTGGCTGATAATTAACACAGGAAAAAAGTGGGAAATTCGGAAATTTTGAAAGTTTTTTCACTGTAATCATAATTATTATAGCTGTATTGTTTTAAAGCATCACTATAGCGAGTGCATACTTTCAAATAGCAATACTTTAAATTTCATTTTGTTTGGTTGAGTGTATAGGCTACTAGGGATTCATATTTGAGGGAAGTTTTTTTATGAACATCCTGATAATATTAGATTGATAGTACTGAAACACTGTTAATGGACTCCTCAGTAAAATAAACTAGAAAATGCTACAGGTACAAGCAAAATAGATGTAGTACATAATTGAATTATGTGGAAGTACTTGATACAGTTAAATAATACCATATTCAATGGCATTAGTTAGCACAAAAGTTAAACCATACTCAGTAACTCAGTTGCATAGTATTAAATTGATACATGCTGCAGTAAAAATGGAATCATCTGTTAAGTGTGATAATAACAGTTAACACAGTTTTTCTAATTGCACCGATATGCATGACACTGAAACACATAAGACATTGTTAGATAATAAACAATGAATGCAGTTACTGAAGAACGAAATTACAATACATGGCACAATAAGTTAAATAATACATTAAACTGCAGTCCATTAAATTCCAATTACTGAAGAGTTAAATTGATGCTTGACACAGTGAAAAATAACACATTAAGCAAGACAGTATACAATTAACAGAATTACTTGAAATAATGCATATGATAAGAAAATGGAATAATACATCATGTTGGCTAATAAATGCAGTTATTTAAAATTAAACTAAAATATCTAATGCAATTAATGAAATAATGCATTTAGTATGACAGTTATGAATGTTAAACAGTATACTTAATGGAAATGCTAAGAATAAGTTCACCAGGAATTTTATCCTTTCTTATCCCATGCCTTCATGGTATAACTGGAAGCATATCTGGAGTTTGAATCCCATTGCTAATTTTTCATGCTTCTTGCTTCAAAATAAGCCTAATGATTTTAAGGCAAATTCTGCACAAGACGGGGGGAAATTATTATCCCCCATCCAATTTAATGACAAAATAAGGAATAATTATTAAGGCCTTTTTTGAATTTACCCCGAGCAAGTAGTATAGTTAAAATACCAAGTGAAAATCGGTCATCAAATTTAAGTGTCTGTAACAAAAAAAAATCTGAAAGCTTACAGATTTTATATTATGTCTACAGGAGTGCCTTTTAACGTTTTGTGTATTACTTTTATTTATTAAATATCATGGTCTTCGCATTTAAATCACATAAAATTCAATTCAACAGTAATATCACAAAATATTTCAAAACAGCAAATCTTTAAAATTTCCACTAGAAGGTCTCACATGTTGGAGATAAAAATGGTGTTTTACAGTATTGCCATTGCTCGCTTAAAAATAATTGATTTTGTTAATCAAAAAGTCGTTAAAGTTTTACAAAACATGAAACAAACAATAAAGCAATTTCGAAATTCAAAATTTGGGCTTTCTGGTGCCCATGAACGGGTGGAGGATTACGTTTTTCAAAATTTGATGGATCTAGGTACGGTCATTTTTTCACAGTGTGAGAAACATACAGATGCAGACATATAGCCAGACATATAGACAGAGATACAGTTTCATGCAGACTCTTCATTATTTAATTTCTTTAAATATAATAGAGGGTAATAATATCTGGTAGCAGCAATTTGAAAAGTGATATGCCATTTATAGTGAACCGACACAAACTACCGTTTTGAGACTAATAGCCCTTCTGAGCTAATGCTCCTTTGTGCTAAAAAAAAAGTCAAAATTTAATTTGGAATTCATGAATAATAAAATCTGCTTTTAAATTCAAGTAATTTTGAAATTTTTATCTTATAAGACACAAAATATAAGTTCTTAAATTTGTTTTATTCGGTTTTCTTTTGAAAGACAATATTGTATAATGTATAATATACTGTATATTGTAATATATATTGTAATATTATTATATACATCTAGAAATGAGTGACAAAACTGTGGTACTTTAAAGTTCAAATTTTTGTAGTGGCTGAAATGGATAGTGGTGATTCATAAATTACAAATTCAGTTACTCACAATTTATTGTCCAAAGTGTTTATTAAATTTACATATATAAAGGAATTTTGCATTACTAGTTCCTATAAATATTGAAAAATACTCCTTCAAACTGCTACTTCTTTAAATTTGCTGTTACCATTTTTTTAAAATGATACATGTATATATGACCAACAGTAGATTGTTTAATCACATTACTGTTAATGTAATTCAATTACGTAACACTGCTGTGCTCTTTACATAGAAATTTAAAATTGTTTTTAAAATTGCTTAAAACTCTGTTCTTTCATTTTCTAGGCACAAGGAGAGAAAGTGGATGATGAAACTTTGCATGATATGCTTAATGAAGTGGATCTGAACAAGAACGGCCAAGTTGAACTGGCAGAATATCTGTTGGTAAGTTTCTTTCTTTCTCTCTCTCTCTCTCTCTCTCTATATGTTCAATTTACGTTATTTTGAAATTATGAAATTCAAAAAACAGATCGCATAATTATTGAAATTAAACCAAAACGCTCTCTTCCTCTCTCTCTTGCTTTCTCTCTCTTTTTTTCAAGGATCCATCCTTGGTAAAAAATGAGAAGGGGTAAAAAATTGGAAAATAATAAACTAAGCATTGAATGTCTCGGAAAACTCATGTTTTGAATAATGCAGCATTTGTTTTCTTTTGTTTAAAGATTGGCAGCATTGTTCTTATCACTTTCATCACCTACTATCTCTCTGATTAATTGATCATTTGTTGGATCGGTTTACAAAAGAGCAATGCAGTGCAATCATGAAAACTCATTACAAAACCACGATGTATGGTTCATAAATTTCATGTGATCCTTGGGTTTGCTCTGTATGAAATGAATACTACAAATAATTGTTTCATCAGGGGCTCTTGCTGTTCATCCCAAGAGTCAACAAAACATTACTTAATGAAAGTTTTGTGGGTGTGATGACCAGAGTGGCCTGCAAAGTCTTTTGACTTTACACTTTGCAGTGTCTTTCTGTGGAGTTATGTCAAGTCAAATGTTTATCTGATAAACAGGCCCCAAACTAAAAACAGTTTCAGTGAACCATTGGCAAAATGAACAGAGGTTTGAAAAGGGGCCGTCGTGAATTTCCCCATCACAGTAACTGCCTGCCGAAAAAGTGGAAGTTGGCGTATGTCAGATATATTTAAGAATAAAATCGGAGTGTATATAGGAGGAAGCAAAACAAAAGAATTTTGTTTTTTATTCTCATTTTACAGATTTATTGTGTTTTTAAAACCTACACAATTTGAAACAATTATATTAATACAAATATAATAAAATAAGTAATTAAGGAGTACAGTTTTGGAATTTGCCTCAGGTTTGTCTATTTCATGGCTGTCCATACAATATATAGTGTCCCTGAAACATTGTAGGATTAAATCTTAAGTGGTCTGGTAATAGACTGGTGATACTTTAAAAAATTAATCACATAAGGTGCGCATTAAAATTAAGGTGATTTTACTCCCTTAGCATCTTTCAGTAAAAAATGAAATTTATATAACCCCTTATGAAGAAAATTCCAGTTAATAATTTGTTTCTCATCCTACGGATCATTATTTGTTGAAACAGAAAAAAAATCTGATTGGTAACATGTAAAATTAGTCCTAAAATTTTTCGAAAATTTTGTGACTTATATGTTTGGATGAAAAAGGCCCAAAGGAAAGACAGGCATTTTGGAAATTGTGTCGAATTCAATTTTATTTAGAACAATTTTAAACTTTAATGTTTTTGCAATTGATAATTTGAACCCAAGCCTTTTAAATAAATCTTTTCAACAGGAAAAAGGTATTTGACATAAATATCATTGGCATTTCATAATCATGTCATTTGCATTTAATATCAGTAACATGTTTTTACGAATAACGTGCTGTATGTAATAATATTTGTGTATGATCCTCAAAAATTTCAATTAATGTTACCTGCGGTAATTTTAACTGTGTCTTTCCCTTCCTGTACTGACTGTGCTTTCCCTTCCTTCACTTAACTGTGAGTGTAATTTGGTTATCCCTTTCGCGGGCAATGGCTACAAAGTCAAGCCACCTAAATATAATTTTTTCTCTAAGTGCGCAGTGTCTAGCTTCGTTAGCCACCTGCATGGATTGAAGCTGAAATGCACAAAAATCATTACAGATGGCAGCACTGCACATTTTTTTATCGAGTTACGGTCTCTGATGGAATGCTGAAGTTGTGCATGCAGTGCATAAGTACTGTAAATCGAAATTTTATTATTTTAAAAATTATTTCTAATTTATGAAGAACATTTTTGCAGTTTTAATGTATATTTTTCTATCAATTAAATAAATTAAACTAATTCACAAGCAAAAACAATTAATTTTTATTAGGTTTTTGAAAAGTTTTCGAAAGTGGATACAGGGTCTGTCCACCGCTCTCTTAGAGCAGTAACAGTGACCTTGAAAACGGCGCACTACCTTTACCTAGAGAAGGTTTATGTTTGAGTGAAACACGTGTATCTGTAGGAGGGAGAAATATAAACAAACTTTGTTTATGACATCTGATGAGGTTTCGGGCTTCTTTTCGGACTTTTATTTCACTCTCAGTATAGTTTATCTGTTTGACTAGATGTCAAAAGTTTTTTTTTAGAGAGACGAAATTTAGAATACTTTCTGTATGTGGATAATTTTGTTTTACTCTTTTTAATTAGTTTCTGCTTTCATAAGATTATAGTAAATTTCTTTTACTGTTTTGATCTCAACATAATTATTTAGTTTAGTACAATGTCTAGAAAGGGCCTATCTGTACAAGAGGCTCTTGCTATTTTTGAAGATTTGCCATCAGATGATGGTTCAGCAGCATCTAATGATAGTGATACTGATGAAGACTATGTTGCGAACTTCGCTCAAGAGGAAAATATTATTTCTAGTTCTGATGATGAAGAAATTGAGGAGTTACAACTTCCTTCTACTTCTAAGCCGCAAGTGAAATGGAATAAATATTTTGTTGCCAAATCTCTGCCACAATTCACGGAAGATAGTGGTCCGTCTTCTGAAGTTTTAGAAATGCAAAATCCATCTCCTCTTGGAGTATTTTTGCTGTTTATTACAGCAAAATTGTTGGAAGATATTATTTTTCAAAGTAACCTGTATGCAACTCAAGGCGGGAAAAAATTCAGCCCTTTAGAGTTTGATGAATTACTGAGATTTTTGGCTATCAATCTGCTCATGGGAATCAAACGTTTGCCAAGCTACAGAGACTACTGGTCAATGGATCCCGATTTGCATGATGAGTACATAGCACAACAGATGTCTGTAAAACGTTTTGCATGGATTCTCTCTAAGAATTCTCTAAGAAACGGAGTCTAAGTTCAAAATCGGTTCCCGTAAAAAAGCACAAACCATATGTTCCAACAGATGAGCGCACAGAAGCTGCAAAACATATTCCTGTAAAAATGGAAGGTGGCTTATACAGGAGATGTGCTCTTTGTAGTACAAAAAAAGAAGTTCATCGTTCTCGATGGCTCTGCAAGTCCTGCAATGTCCCACTGTGTGTCCAATCAAGTGGTCCTACTTGTTTCGAAAAATTTCGTACTAGAGAGATACATGCATAAAAACTTTCAATAAGTACAACAACGATATTGTGAAATTACTTTATAATTATTACTTTGCTATTATTACTTTATTCCTCAAACATTTTGTAATTAATTATCATTAAAATTGTTATTTCCATAAGTATTAATTTCTCATAAAAATGCATCATAATAAGGTGAATTAATTTTATCCTAACAGGTAAGCTAAATGTCTTATGTGCGCAGTGGCTATAACCTCTAGCCATCCCCTAAACAAAAGACCCCCGATCCGAAAAATTGTGTAAGGCCAAATAATGTTTAAGAGGGTTGAGAACATTATGTTTATAATGTACTTTATCACAGAAAAGTGTATTTTAGCTATGCGCCCGTGAAAGGGTTATACAAAAATATATTTCTGGATGATGTCCTTTTTGTTTTGTATGTGTGTGTGTCTGTAATCTGTATGTAAATTTAAGTTGCATATATTTTCACGAAAAGGTATGACGAAAACTGATATAGTCTGAAAGCTTAGCATATTTGATTCATTTCTTAAACTGGAACCATTTTATCGTGCAGTTTCTTTTGAACATGGTATATTGTGTTGAAAATTATACAGTAAAATTCTGATAATTCCCTACCACTTCCATGAATGCCAATAATCGGCTCTCATTTTTGAATGTAAACAAACAAAATTTCAGTTTTCAGAAAATTGAGCATGACAATTATAGTAGTATTTCTTTTATCGTGTGCAAATAAAAGTCTGTAACAAAAATATGCAATATTTGTAAGATTTTAAATGAAGAGAATTTATTTTATTGATGAAGTCGTAGCAATTTCTGTGTACACATCGCTGGGCTCATTTACAGTAAAAAGAGATAACATATATCTGCGATCATTATAGCATGATGACTATCAGCAAGTGTTTTGTTTTAGGCTAATCCTTCCATCTTGATATATGTTCTTGTAAATTTAGTTTTGAATTTATGTGATTAGCATGTGTGAAGAATTTATTTGTTCAAACATTTCAGGCACTGAGTTTCATCTTAGCACACCTCATAGCTGGTTTAAATCAGCGGGAAATAGGAACAGCTTATTTAAAACAGAGCTTGTACTGTTTCTTCTGGCATCAGAAATGAAAAACATGGTCAATAATAATGTCCTAAAATTCATTAACTAATCTAAAATTTCACTTCCAACTGCACTTATTTTATTAATTAAACTGATCATAATCATGTGGGGAATTAAAGAAAAAATTAAATTTAGTCAAAGCTTTGTTGCAGAGTGTTTGTAAACAGTGTTGTTTACTCACTTATTTATTTTTCTTCTGTTTGAAACTCTAAAAATTACCTGGAGAGTACACTGCTGGTCACTTAAAATGCAAGAGCTAGCAAAGTGGTATTTACTGGACGCCTACGGCTTTGCTTTGTATCCGTATTCCTCGCCAATAATACACTGGCATCTAAAAGATAAGCACACAATGCAAATTCGCAGTTTTAAAAAATTTTGTTGAATTTCAGTGACTGAAAATTCCTTCTGATGCAGTTGGCAATATGCAAATATCATATGTTATGGTGAGTAACAATTAATTATAATTAAAAAACGATTCTCTCACTTTGTACCTTGATTCCTTTTCTTCCAAAATACATCCAATTAAAAATCAGATGCATTAAAACCTGGCTGTGTAATGAATAAGAAAGCCATCCTTCAATATGGAATTTACCATAATGCTGAGATGGTTAAATTTCAACTTGTTTATGACCCAAATGTGATGTCATCATATAAAAGGATCAGTCAAAATGTTACTTGCACTGCTTAAGAAAACAGAAACAGGATAGAAATTTTACAATGACTTTATTTGTATCTTAAAGTTCCATTCAAAATCTACTTTTCAACGTAATTTACCTCCGTTACCATTTGTTGAGGCGTGGTACAAGTTTTTTGATACCTTCTGCAAAAAAATCCCATCCAATGCCCGATAACCATTCTAGGGCTGCAGCTTTCACCTTGTCTTCTGATTGACATCGTCGCTTTGAAAGTTCTGCTTTCATGGGACCAAAAACATGGAAGTCACATGATGCAAGATCTGGGCTATAAGGAGAGCTATGGGTCTGAGAACACTTCCCACCTGAACTTTTTCAGAAGGTTGCACATTTGTTTTGCTGTATGCTTCTTGCATTTCATGCAGGAACAGAATGCCTTTTAGCAGTTTAGCCGTTGATATTACCTGGCCATCGATTTTTAAGTTATTCTCGCATAAACACTAAAACGATTAGAATATGCATTAGTTGTGGCACCCTTCAGCATGAACTCTGTATGCACCAAAACTTCCCTTTCAAAAAACAGCATCACCTTTCCTGCAAATGAAACAGTTTGACACTTTTTTTGAGTCAGCTGCATTTCATTTCATGTGAGAAGTGGCGAATCCAAGACTCATTCCGGTCAGGGTAACGTTGCAGAAATTTAAACTCACTTTCAGAATGCTTCCCTTTATATTCCTGCTTCAGTAGACAAAGCACCCATCGAGCACAAACTTTTTTAAATTAAAGCTGATCAACAATAATTGTATTCACACTTCCATAAGAAATATCCAGTTCACTAGAAATTTCGTCTATTGTTATGCATCTCTTTGCAAGGATGCATTCATTCACGCGAGCAGCAATTTCAGAATTTGTGGCACTTTATGGTCTTCCCTAGCATTCAGCATTGCCAATATCTGTACTTCCATTCTCAAACATGTCACACCACTTCGCGATATCTCGTGGCATTGCATTTTCATCATAAACTTCATGCAACTGCTGATAAATTTCACAGCAGTATGCCTTTTGACCCACAAAAAACGAATCATTCCACACATTTCCAATTTGTATGCTGCTTGCAGCTGTCGAGACATGTTTACGACTGATTTTTCAGAGAAACTAAAATTACCTCGTGAAAGCTGTTACATCACACAGTACAGCTAAATGTCTGATGTGTTGCCAAGACAGTTTCATCAAAATAGCCTTTGACAAAAAATTTTTACGAAGGGGTGCAACTAACTTTCTGATTGACCTATGTAATTTGTAAAAGTTAAGTAATATTTTCATTTTTGTACATAATACTTGTTTTGTTTCATATAGCTGGCTTTTATTTAAAACTCATAAAATAGTTAATGAACTAAAAGGAGTGGTACAGTTAAACAAATTTCAGACCTTATAGCAACTGCTGTATCAAGCTACCAATATCTTGCTTGTAACATTTTCAGAAACAGTCATTGCAGCATCTTCTATAAAATGGCCATTTTCTGTTGTTGGACGAGCAGGATTAGTATATTTCGTGAAATTTCTGCAATACATTCTTGGCTTAATTTTTCTGTGTGATAAAGATATTGCATTTTTTATCCTTTTTTATTTCTAAGCAAAGAAAGTATTCTGCTTCATTATATATTGCTTTAAATTCCTACTGCAATTCCAACAGAAAATCATCTTTATAAAGTAATATCAAGAAGTCCATCATCAACATATAATGCTAACAGTAATTTCTGTTTATTGCCCCTGTAAAATAAGCATGGGTCAGCCTTGTTCTTCTTGAAACCATACTAGGACTCTTTCCTTGAATCTTCTGTTCCATCATCTAGATGATTGCTGTAGTTCATAGAGGTTTTAGATCAGTCAGCGTACTCAACCTGACTTGCCATCATAGCCTCCTGGTTGTTGTATATAAATTTACTTAATACCCCATACAAGAATGCAGATTCAACATCAAATTGTGTCAAGTCTGGAACTTCATTTGCAGCAACACTTATTTGTCTTATGTTTCAAAGTTATGTTGTGTCTTATGTTCATTCTAGTCATGTTTCAAAGTGAGCTACCGGGCTAAGTGATTCACAGTAATTAATATCTTCCTTTTGAGAAAAATCTTTTACCACAATATGAGCTTTGAAGTTACTAATGCTCCCATTTGCATGATACTTCACTTTATATACCCATTTATTTCCAATGAGTTTTCTTCGATCTGTTAATTTTGTCAGGTACCAAAT
>KK117162.1:313620-381859 GCA_000611955.2 Stegodyphus mimosarum
TAAAGATTGTAGTTCATCTTCCATTGCACACTGCCACTCATTCAGCTTCTCTGATTTCTTTGCTTGATTTTTTTAGTTCTTAGGGCTTTACAATAAGCATTTATTCAGGTATTCAGGTGGTTTTAACGGCAGTTTCTGAATCCTTGAAGATACTCTATGATCGCTTTTGTAGTCTAATCCAAACTCACTCACAATGTCTGTTGACCAGTATTCTTTAGTGCATTGTTGCTGAGACATAGTTGTGGGTCCTATTTCTTTAATTGTAACAAGTGGTTCAACATTAATTCAGGTGTTCAGGTGGTTTTCAAGTCCCTCCAGTTTCTGAATCCTTGAAAATACTCTGTGATCGCTTTTGTAGTCTGGTTCAAAATCACCCGCAATGTTGTCTGTTGACCAGGATTCTTCAGTGCTTTGTTGCTGAGACATAGTTGTGGGTCTGATTCTCTAACTGTACATGTTGAGATTAATTCAGGAGAAAGCACAGCATATCTAGTTCTTCCCTTCTAGTTCCATTGAACCATATATGATAACCACCAATATGTCATCTAAAAATTCAATTAGGATACCTTTATGACTTCTTGAGTCCAACTTCTTTATCTTCTATTTAGATGCACATACAAAATACGCTGTATCAATGATTTTCAGATGATAAAATCTTAGTCTTTTACTGCAGAATAATTTATAGGGTGATCTATGCCACTGATGTTCCAGCACAACAATTCAATGTGCACACAACTGCATTCATCATTCAGACCACAGTGACTTGGGTACATCTTACGGAAACCAAATCGTTCTTGCTAAATCTGCAAATATCCTATACGTTTGTTTAGCTGATCTATTTTGTTCCTGTTTATAGGGAGTACTATAATGAAATTCTGCTCCTCCCTTTTTTTTTTTAGAAGTTCCTTGAAAGCTTTGTTTTGACACTTTAACTAAAACCTACTTTAATTGGTTTTTTTATTTGATTCATGATGACGACAAAGATTTCTTCAAATTTAGCTTCAATTTCATGACTTATGTTTTAGAAAATATGCTTTTCTGTATTTAGAATAGTCATCTGAAATGGCAAGCAAGGAAAACAAAGTAACGAGAACTACCTGTGAATTCCTCTTTCATATATCTATTTTTACAAAAAGTATTGAACCGAAGGTATTAATTATGCTAGCAAAGAATTAGGCAAATATTCATTGTTGAATATGTAAGTGTACATGAGAATATGTGCAGAGCTGTGATTATTGAGAGGATATAAGTGCACGAGGCATTTTCAGTGATTTGTGTGCTTGTACTGTATCACACCATTCGCCATCTCTCTCACAAGAATTAGGTAATTTTTATAAAGTATTAGGTCAAATGAGAAGCCACAAATGTATGGATGACAAAATCAGATACTGTCAGTTGATTGGTCGGAGGTCAGTCAAAAGTGCAGGTAGCTACAGACCTCAATGTAATGCCCAGTGCCGTCTATAGTTTGTGGGAACAATTTCAGGACACTGGATTCATATCAAGACCTGAACAAGGTCGATCAAAATCCACAATGACAAATGAGGATCGCTGTTTAGTACTTTCAGCACAGTGACACAGGACTGCTCAAGCTTCACAGCTTTTACATCAGCTGTGTCCTGCCACTGGAAATCAAATTTCATGGTATACAGTTGCACAAAGGATTTATGAGATAAGACTGTATGCCAGAAGATCCACTGTTTCCGTCCTTACTGCATCATGCATGAGAGTACATTTAGCATGGTGCAGACAATATGCGTTTTGGACTAGACTTCAGTAGAGCACTGTATTTTTTACAGATAGTCAAGATTAAAGCCTAGACACTGATTTTTGGCATTTCTGTATCAGCAGAAAGTTTGGAACACGATATTATTCCATCCTCATCAGGGAAAAGAATCGTTACGATGGGGGAGGTGTAATGGTTAGAGATGGCATTATGTTCGACAGCCACACACCCTTGCATGTGTTTGACAATGGCTTTCTGACTGCTATGAGGTATAGAGAGGAGACATTAGAACCCTACATTCGAATTTTCAGAGGGGCAGTTGGACCTGCATTCCTGTCGTCAAGCGGTGTTGTCCTAGTCCACACAGGGCTCAGCTGGTCGATGATTACCTAGAAAGTGAGGATATTTGCCACATGGATTGACCAGGCCATATTTCCTGACCTTAACCCTATAGAGCATGTCTGGGATGCTTATAGGAGGGCAATTTCATCTTTCCATCTCCCTCCAAGAACCATCCCAGAGCTGAAAACTGCCTTGTTGCAAGAGTGGGATCAACTGTCACAAAGATTTCTTAGCTGCCTCCTATTCAGTATCCTGGTCAGTATGCTAATTCTGTCATGCTGTATGACCTCGCTGGCTGCAAGAAGGGTACTTCACATTGGACTCATTTTCAGTTCAGTATCACAGCATGGGTTTTGGATATCCCTGCACTAGGAGCTTTACTGATAATCATACGTACATAAAAGGACTTTTAAATAGTACATCTCTTTTTGTGTTACAAATGAATGTTCATACCAAATTTCATTAAAATCTGTCCATTAGTTTTTTGGAAATTTGTCATAGTGGGCAAATTCTGTTAATTTTGCCCATTAATGTATTTTGATAACAATTTAAATAAATTTCCTGGAGCCAGCAACATCTTTGGGCTCAACAAATTCAAGTATATCTTTTGACATACTGAATTCTAAACCATGATCTAAAGTTTGACTTACTGAAAACAGATTCCGTGAAGCATAGAATAGAATTTTCCATAATGCTGTTATTCCAGGTACCATAAAGAAACATTTTTGCAGTTATTTTACAGTATTCATATGCTTTCATCACCAAGCATATTTGCAACTCAAACTTCTTTTCAGTATTCATACTTTGTAAATGTCTTGAACCAGTCTTTATCTGTTAGTGATATGTTGCATAGCTCCAGTATCTATGACCCATGCATCATCAGTTTCTACAGTCAAATACTTACTAGAAAAAACTTCATCGGTGCTTGATTTTCTGTGGTGCACACAGCATTAGTATGGATTCTCTGAAATTTGCAGTTTTTCATGTGTCATCTTTTTCCACATTTGAAATGCTTGTGTTGCTTCCCTAGTTTATGTAGTTTTCTCTGATTTTCATACATTTTTTTTCCTGAATTAAAAGTTTGGCTTTTCCCAAGATTGGCTTTGGCTGCCAATGCAATCAGTTTGTTTTCTCTGGAAGGTATAGTGATTTTCTGTGCTGTTCTAAAACTAGAAGTTTCTTTAGTTAATGTTTGCTGCTTTTCTGGTCGTCAACACCAAACCATTTTAGTGGCTTAAAATCAGTTGATAGTGTTTCTAAATGTTTGCTCATAATAGCATATTCATTGGGTTCAATAGATAAGCCACACATCTGTGGTACAAAGATGGCCTAATTTTGCTATGTGCATAGCCACTGTATTTTTAGGATCATGCATGAGTGATGAGAACTGCAATTGATATGCATATTGAGCTTGCTTATTCTGTTCATGTAGTTTCATCCATGTTACTGTGGTCTTTCTGCATATGGCTACAAGATAAAAAAATCTTGAATCTATCATCTGGTTAAGATTCCATGCACTGCTTGCTCTATTGCCTTCAAATTTGGCCAATTGACATTTATTTTGATTATGGATTTCCACTGAAGCATCATCAGAAACAGGGCCTGGCTTGATGATCTCACCAGAACATGCATCAAATGCTCCTTCCTTTTCCATAAATAAACCCTTGGCCATCCATTTCTGCCTCACCTAATTTTATGAGCGTAGAAGTTTATCTCTTGTGAACAGTACCATAATCATTTTTCGTAGAGTTCTTTGAAAATAATTTCCCTTTGCAGAGAATACCAGGACTAACTACAGACAAAATGTGTTAAGCTTAAATGAGTACCACCATTTTTAGTTAAAGCTACTAGGTTTGGCACCATAACCTCTGTAAGAAAAACTGATAGTGCGTTTTAACTAACAAATTAGGTACTTCAAGGAAAAGCATTTTGATTTAAACTTGCAGAACATTAGCAAAATGTGATGATAAATCATAAGCAGTGTAACAAGTACTTAAGTGTTGTTGCAAACCACCTTAGTAGAAGTCGTAAAATTTTCAGAGTGTACCAAACTCGGATAATTATACACATAACAATTCTTCAGGCAACCATGCACATAGCCACTTCTCAGTTAAGCAATATGCCATATTTGTATGTGTTTTTGTTGTATTCCGGTGGTTTTTATAGTCAAATTTTTATATCTGATATTAATCTGTTAGTAATAATTTAACCTGATTTTAAATCTGATATTTTTTGCTTTAAACTTAATTGTAAAATATGCACTTGTGGAATTCGCCTGCATTGAAAGAAACTATGATAAAATTTCTGCTAGATTTCTATGATAGAATTTTGCCGTAAATCCTCTAAAGTAAAACAACGAGCAGGTATGTTTAGTAGATAGCTGGTGTTGCTGAGGTTTGTGCAGTTTGTGTTACTGAGTCTGTAATTCTCTGAAGTTTTTTAAGGGAAAACAGATTGCTTTGTACTTGAAGAGAAGAATTGTGCAAAACAATTACAGAAAGATTTAAAGAAGAATAAGTGTAATTTTTTGTCATATGTATTTAATAATTAAAATTTGTATTTTAAATTGTTAAAATATGTTTTTTTTCATATGTTAACAATTTTTATGGATTTACAGTGAATGTCAATAGTTTAGGAATCTTTTAAAAAAGTTGTGAAAATCACCAATTTGCACCCAATAAGCAGCTTTTACTTTTGCATCTGCAAAAATTCACCAAATTGTGTCAAAGTGGATGCAATAATATGCAAGTGCCAACACATGCTCATGGTGTGATAACAACAGAATTATTGCCACAAACAAAAAACAAACAATGGCGCAAAATTATATACATTCATTTCAAGAAACATAGTAAAAGAAGTGAAATGATGGAATTTAAGTTAATGTATTTAAGAAGGATAAAAATAATTTATCATATAGTTTAATGAGAATAAGAGACTAAATATTCTTTTGCATAAAACTCATGTGCAATTTTATATCATGAATAATAAAAGCTTGGGTTGCCATTGACAAATTTATAAACATGATAGTTTATACTTTTTGACTTATTAAATTTGTTTAATAGATTTCATTATTTAGATGCCCACACTTTTATTATTCGTGATATAAAACTGTAGATGACTTTTTTAAGCAGAATTATTTAATTATAATTATATTTAATTATTTATTATTGCTTCCCATTAAACTACAGCAGCCAAGTGGTAAAGTCACTGAACACTGGTCGTTCGATCCAAGGTCCAGGTCCTTCCAAATGGGCTGGCTGCATGGGCATTTTCATGGTTTTTCATATGTGTAACATGTGTACAAGCCAGTTTCCCTTAAAAAATCCTCAATGTAGGCATCCCTTTCCCTTGGCAGATAGCCCTCGAGTACCTTGCCATAATTAAACCAAAACAAAACAACCCAGTAAACTATATAAGTTATTTTTACCTTGTAATCCATTAATTATTTTGTATTTTAAATAAAAGCTTGTTTGATAAACACTTACTTTTTACTTTCATTTTTTTCTGTCCCAATGACATGTTATCAAATTAAATTATTCAAGTGAAAAATAATTTTTCAACAAGTAATATTCACTCTTTTACTTCCAATAATTCTGTTAAGTCAAATAGACGAAAATGTCCAGTGATTTCCGCAAACTTTTAGAAATTACATTAAAAACCTGATATAAGAACTTTGTTAGAAGATTTTTTTTCTCTTGTATCGAATAGTTCAAACAGTAAAATTCTGAGAGTTTGTTTATTCGTTAAATGAAAATATGTCCAAAAAGTCATTTCAGCATTAATTTTTGTAATGTAAACTAAATTTTAAAAATATACTTCTGAACTTTATATTGTCATTCACAATGAGTATTTGGTCAAAATTTGAGCTCTGTAGGTTGTCAGAAAATAATTTAAAAATCAGTGACAAAATTGTGACCATAGTGGGTTTTTTTCAGTTTGTGATGGTTATCTGGCTTATGGAAGGGATGCTTTTATAAAGAAAACTGGCTCATATGCACTTTACATAAGGAGAAAACCACAAAAACACCCATGCGGCCAGCCCATATCCATGTATTCAAACCCAGTTCGGAACTTCCAGTGTTCAGCAATTTTACCAATCGGCCACTGGTGGGCTTGACCATAGTGGCAAACACCATGAACAAATTAAATAAAAGCTAAAATTCTGAAAAGTCATTCAATAAATGATAAAATTACCTTTTAAAATGTGATGGTGTGAAATGGAATGCTGTGAAAGATGTATAGAAACTTATGGAATGAAAAAGGTTAAAAATCACCTGATCAATTTGATTAATGAATAGTGTGACATGCTGTCATCATAACCTTGAAACTGTCCAAGGGAAAGGAAGAACTGCTGTTTTCCTTCTGTGTCATAGCATTTTTTTAAAAAAAAATAGTAGGAAATCCCCCAATTTATTTTATCATTTTATTATTATTATTATTGTTGTTTTAAAAAGGGTGAATTGTTTGTTTTATAATATCTGAAAATTTGAAAACTTTGTAAAGGGATACATTTTTTGACGTTATAATTTTAAAAAAAAATAGGAATCAAGTGGTCAAAAAATCAAATTTTGTTAAAATTTTTCCACAGGTGTCATGCAAGTGATTTTTCTTTCTGCTCTATCTGATGACACAGACATTCTGCAACTTCTAGTTTGCATGATAAATGAAGATATGGGGAAAAATAATTTCAGCATTAAAGTTAAAAAAATGCAAATTGAATTTTGGAAACATCTCATCACTACATTGTATTGCCATTCTCAAACGCTGTATATACAAAATTTGAACTCGATAGCTTATAAAGAACTAGATTAAAAATTGATGACAAACTTTTGACCATAGCCATAAACACCATGAATGAACAAAATAAAAGCTTGGAAAAAAAGCTCAAAATTAACTTTTTTTTATTTGTTTTATTAAATCTTCCCTTCAACATATATTGTTTAATTTTTTAACATAATAAAAACACATAATTTTATGTTCAGTTACAAAACTCTACAGCTCAAGTCACATAATTGCTTCATTGGAAATCCACACTAAATAAGTTAGTTCAAATATTTTTGTTCAGATTAGTATCTATCATAAAATTTGTTAGATGGCTATAGGTTGTCATTGTAAAAAATATCTTCGGCCACTTCATGTCATCATATTACAGTATTCAACACATCAGGCTTTATGTTAAAATATTTCGAGAATTCTTGAGTTATCTTACAGCTATGTTGGTTTTTAAAAGGCTACTTTATATTTGCATCTAAGTGAATTCGAAATTCTGATGTCCTTTAACAGATTGACGGAGGTACAATTTCGGGGGGGGGGATGAGATATTGTCATTTCCTAAAATTGTAATTTTAATAATATTGATAATAAAGAGAATAAAATAATAAGCTGCTTCAAATCAGAAAGTTAAAGAACAGCATAATTCGCAATGCTTGCTGAGCTTAAATTCCAGTGAAATATAATTCTTTCTTCCTTCTTTCGTGAGCTAACAAAAGAGGACCAGTATGTGTAACATTTCACTCCAAACTAGCGCAAGATGTTGAACGTTAACTTATCTTGTACAGGGCTAGCTAAGGTAGAAAAATGCTGTTCCCCCCCACACACACACACATACATACACAACCACTCTGGAGCAGAATGGAAATGTTATTTTTGATAAAAGGCAGGTGTTTAAAGACAAAACAGTATGGAGGATGGTTCAATACTATTGTCAATAATGACGTTTCTTGGCAAAAACAAAATCTCAGCTAATCAGTAGAAAAATCGATTTACGGCACCCAAACATTTTCTTAAGTATCCTATTCACTGTTTCTACATTGTGTGATAAAAAGAAATGTACATGAGGTCCAGATAATAAATCATTCCTGTTATTGGATATCTCAATTTTGGACTTCTTACTGTGTAAGCAGTGTCGATGCTAGTGTTTCAACACACTGTGCAATCCCTGCTATTTCTAGATTCTGCCACCAGTAACTCCCTAAATTTTGCCATCCCTAAATTCTGCTGCTAGGTGCAGCTGATCCTATTGCAAATGCTTTGGTACTGGCCTTGGATACAAAGTAACTGTATTTTTAATTGGTTGGTTCAAAGATACTAAAAACATAATGCTTGAATCAAAATAGTGACATTATCCAAAAAATAATCTCTTATCTTTCAGTACTGTAAAGGAAAAATATGCTAAAATTAAGTGAATAAATAAATATTCCTAATTAAATACTGAAAATTAACATATAATTTTTTTCACGTCTTGGTAATGGAAACAGTAAGGTTATAAATTTTAAAGAAATCAAAGTTTGTGTGAAATGGATTATAATTTTGCTACCTGTCTGTGGATTTATAAAAGTCAGCGAATGATTTATCACATTTGCATGCTTAGTCGTTCAAACCTTTTTATTTTTGAGTTATAATATTTCTGAACATAAATGTCCAGAAAACGCAGTCACTCTGATTTCAACCTATGCTTAAGTGTAGAACACAGTTATCAAAAACAGAAGATTTTAGTATAAATAATGTGTTAATGGCAAAAATGCTTCATTATATCTGATGTGCAGGTTTCGTAAAACTGGTTAAAGTAACACCCTGGCTTATCTCATTTGGAGCATTATGCAGAAAAAATTCCATTTCTTTTTCATGTTTCTTATACTAAGGTGATTACATTTAGTTAGAAATCTGATGTTTTCTTATACCACTTTATATTTCACTGTAGCTGTTTTGCTTGAAAGTTTTTCTCATGGAAAAAAAATATTGCATATTTCTTTATTTCTCTTTAGCATTTAAAATTATCCTAATAATTTCATTGAAAACTAGTCTGGATAAAATACATAGCCATATAGGAATTATTTTTAATTTTTACTTAAACTGAAACAAAGAATGCAAACCTTTGTAACAAGAATGGAGCTAGTTTGTTTAGTGAAGAATTCTTGTGTGAATACGTGTATTTGAATTTATTTAGCTTGTAAGAGTTTCCCCTCCCCTTCCCTCTTTACCACTTCCTTTCTTGGTGTAATTGAAAGCACATCCAACTTGCAATCTGGAGGCACAGAGTTCATATTCCAGTGATGACATTGCTGATTTTTCATGTTACTTGCTCCAATAAATACTTTTTCTCTCTACCAGCTGGCTTTTAGTAAAAGTGTATGTGTATTTTGGTCAAGATATGAGAAATGAGACATATATCTAGTGGTACCAAACACTCATACTGTATCTCTTCCTCCTCCCTCTGCCCCAAAGAAATAGGAATAGAGCCAGTAAAAGAGAAAATGTGTGTATGGAAAGAAGCTCATCTTATTATTATGTATTTTATAATGTTATACATGCTTGAAGAATTTTAGCTGAGCTATTTTATTAAAATAATGCTAGTTTGAAAATTTGGTCTTTTTAAATTAGCTTGTACCAAAATGAGTTTAAAAATGTTAACTTCTAAGCTGGAAAAATATATGGAATTCATGTCAATTGTACTTACATTCATGAATGATTTTATGCACAAAGTCTAGTTTTCACTATAAATGTCAGATGTGCTCAAAGGCTGCAAGAATTCAGTGTCAAATAAAATAATGTCGATTACAGATGCATAACTTTTATTTTAAGTTAGAATAAATGTCTCATAAAAAAGTTTGAGACTCATTGGTCATATGCTTAAACCTAGAAATGAAATAATCCAGAGAACGAGACTCTACGACAACAAACAGAACATTTATTAACTTAACAATAAAGTAATGTAACTTAACGAAAGAAAAAAGGGTAGTCCCCAGTTCCGTCCGACCTACAGTAAAGGACTTTCTGAAACAGCAGCAATACAGCCACAACAGCATGGCTATATATAGTAAGAGCAAGTAGCTTAACTAGTTTGGAATTTGGTGGAAGGTGAAATCCAAACCAAAGAATATGAATGGGAGAAGAAGGCAAGCCCTTGTAGACATAATGTAAACCATCTTCGCTCGCCTCAGATGACTTTCGAATCAAGGCCAGTATGCGGTGAAACAAACGCTTAGTGCTGGTGTAATTCATTTTACTTGAAATGCTAGGGAAGTACGAAGCATAAATTTGCACCATTATTTACACTCGAATTTTTTATTCTGCAGTGTGGTTTGCATACAATCTTTTCCCCTATTTTGCAGAAAAATTTTTCGTTTTACAACTAAACATTGCCGTACTTAAATATTTAAATAAATGGTTATTAATATTTCCCCAGTTCCATCCAACCTACAGTAAAGGACTTTCTGGAACAGCAGCAATACAGCCACAACAGCATGGCTATATGTAGTAAGAGCAAGTAGCTTAACTAGTTTGGAATTTGGTGGAAGGTGAAATCCAAACCAAAGAATATGAATCGGAGAAGAAGGCAAGCCCTTGTAGACATAAATTTAAACCATCTTCGCTCGCCTCAGACGACTTTCGAAACAAGGCCAGTATGCGGTGAAACAAACGCTTAGTGCTGTTGTAATTCATTTTACTTGAAATGCTAGGGAAGTACGAAGCATAAATTTGCTATTTGAGAATTAGTTTTTGCCATTATTTACACTCGAATTTTTTATTCTGCAGTGTGGTTTGCATACAATCTTTTCCCCTATTTTGCAGAAAAATTTTTCGTTTTACAACTAAACATTGCCATACTTAAATATTTAAATAAATGGTTATTAATATTTCTAATGTAATACCTCTTCTGTTAGGAGGTATTGTCTGCATGCTTCGCAGTTAAATTTCACACAGTGACATCGTGGTCGTTTTCTGCTGAAGGCAATAAGCTGTTTTCATTCCAAAGTGATCATGTAAGATGGGTGGGTGGCTAGTAGCTCAGTTGGCAGGAGTTCAATACCTGCTATTTAGAACTTGTGTAATTGTACAAAATCCATTAATGAAAATTTTATTATTATGTATTATTATTAAAATACATAATGGAATCATTTAAATTAATGTTAAATAATTACATGATCAGTTAAAAATAATTGTATCAACTAAAAATAGTTACAGATTAAATAGATTATTAGATTAAAATAATAAAGGAAAAGTAATTAAAAAATAATGTCATCTGCTTGAAACATGTGATTCAAGAAAAAAATTGTTGTTGCTATAATCGAAAAATTGTCAACCACAACATTCAATCTGATGGTGTCAACGTCATATCTAGGTGTCATGTGATTCAGAATAGAGATGGGGGCACATCAAAGGAAGGAGCAAGTTTATTCTCCTATCGCATCACGTTTTATTAGGTAACTGCATACTTTGGCCACACGCTTACCTTCGCTTACTACTCTGCTCTTTAGGCACATAGCCCTCACGTGCTTATCTGTAATCTGAACAACAGCCAACTAGCTTTTTCTCCTCCTCTACTGCAGCCCTTGTGTTGGAATTCTTTTTTAATTATTATTTTTTGTGGGGAGGGTCGCTATATTAGCTTGGTTTTCTGTCTTTCCATACAGATTTTTAGGCAGCCTTTGTGTTCGAAACCGTTAGGCGTAAATTAACATTTCTAATTACAAGAAGGTTTTTAAATATGAAAAGTGTTCATGTTATGGAATTTTTAAGTTAAAAAAATCAGTTTGGTAAAAGTTACCAAAATCCAATTTTTTAAACGGTCTTTCGATTCATATGGTTGTAATTAGTAAAAATTTTTATACTCATTCTAATTGGTATGATTTCGTAGTTACTTTTTTGGAAACAATCTAACTTTAATATAAAAATTCGGATGCGAGAGACGTTAACAAATCTCCTAAAAGTGACCCATAATCTGCAAAATTATCCATTCTGCTCCACCCAGCCCTTGGCCTTTAAAGTATTCAGATTGTCGAAATTCTACTGTACTTGATTTTTATTACTTGAGAATTAATTTGGCTTTATAATGCTCGTTACAATGTTAACCTTTTTCCTCCCTTGTTTAGCTGAAATTATAAAATTTTATTTTATGTGTCATCATTATGTTTATGATTTTATTAATCATTGATCATTTATTAGTTGATGAGTGCTATCAAAACTGGGGCCATATCTCAAAGTAGACTTGCTGCTGCTGTTGATATCCAGTATGATCGCAGTGTATCATCTGTTGATCGGAGTGGAGGTGGTGTATAATAACTACAGCAGAATGGAGTTCAGCATTAGTAAAATGAGAAGTTGTAAAGTCAGTTTGACTTTCTCCTGTTATTTCCTGCTTATTAAACTCAGGACTTTTTTATTGTTTAATGTTTATTGTGTTACAAAAAATGTGAAAACTATATGTCTATTTATTTCAGTATCCCCTGCTAAATTTAGGTATTTTTCATAGTAGAAGGAATCGTGGAAAACCGATTCCTCCTCCCAGTGAAAAGACGTCAGTAAAATGATATATATTGAATTTCATGATTTGAATCAAACATTTCTAGAGCAGAATCTTTCTGTATGCAACTAAGTATTGAAACATATTTATCATGAAGTAACTAATCTGCTCTTCAAAGAAATTTTTATATTCCAAGGTTGTGATACTGTCCACCATTTATTTTTTAAATGTTCTTTATTTTGGATTGTTATCTGTTGTTTTCAGTTATTGAGATCGTTTATATATGTTTATTGTTGCATTATATTTGAAGTTTTGCTTTCTGAATTAAATAAATGGTAATTAATTGTTACTTATTAATTTATTATAATATTTAAATTATTTTATATATATTATACTTAAATTGTTTATATTGCCTTGCTTTGATGTACAAACATACATGCTTACTTAAATTTTCTAGTCTATTTTATGAAAGGTTTCCATACTGAAATTTTTTAATCTGAAATTAAATAGAGACTAACTTTTCTGTGCCATGGTGTTGGAAAAATTTTTAATCTTTAACTGGGTATAAAATGCAGTTCTCTAATATTTGCATCTCACCGTGCGAAAAAAATTTTATCCAAAATATATATGCTGTAAGGTACTCTAATTTACAATTTAATTTTTCAGTGTGCCTAGTCATAATGTTTAGTAATTTGTCATGTGTAAAGTTAAACTAAATAAACTTTTTTAAATGTGTGATGTGCTTATTTATATCAGCTCTTTCCGTCTTTGAACCCCCATGGAGACAACAGGCCTGATATTATGCTTAGACTATTATTGCATGTCCTCTGAAGGAGGAAATCTACTGTCTGTGTACCGCAGCCAAGACCGGGAGGGCTGGGAAGGCGACATAATTTGAAGAAATGTTGTTGAGTTACATGGCCATACAAGGAAAGGAAACACATTGCAGTCCCGTATTGCTGCAAATAAACAGTACTCTTATGTCAGAAGCATAAAAATCACACTGCATCAATTATAGGATTATTTACATCAGTTTCGTAGAAGCATATTCTGGGCAAGATATCATAGGAACTTTTTGCAGAATATATGCAAGTAGCAAAATAATTATTCACAGAAATATATACGTATTATTTACAACATTATGTTTAGACAACATAATGAAAATATGCATGTTACAGATTAAATGTTGCGGGAGATTGAGCAATATACTTTGCAGTAGACAGTTCTTAGTTAGGAGTAATGTACTGTGCGAAAGGACTAAATGTTATCAGCGGTAGCATTAATATATGAAGTTACCTTGAGGAGCTTTCTTTAGACATTTTTCATTTTCCTCTAGTCTAGGTCTCCAGGTCTGAAGATTATTTTGAAAGGGTTCTGAGAGATGCCTAATCTGTGTTGGGGTGTATTCATGTAAATAAAGTCTCAAATTGGCCTATTGGCCTACTTTACCACAGGATCCCTGGACTGAGTCCCTAAGGCCGAACCTATGTAGATAATTCAATGTAGGGAGGTGTTCAGGGTACAGCTGGGTTAGCATAGAGCTTTCTAATATTAGGGATGATGAGAATACTGGGAAATAGCCATGGGTGATGCACTTCATTGTCTGTTTATTCCATTGCCTTGCCATCTATTATTAGCATTTATTTGCAGATTTTTCTTTATGGGAATATGTTCCGTAACCAGAAACGTTTATGTTGTTGCTACCTTTGCGTACGTGTCTACCTTTTCATGTCCCTCATGCTCTGCGTGGGCTTTCATCCATTGCAAGGTGATCGGACCATGCTACTGAGGAGAAGTTCTCTGATAGGATATAGCAGTTCAATTTTAGCTTCAATACTAGGCATGCTGTCTGTACGTTTGACAGTTCTTAAGTTTTTGATCGAGAGCCCATTTTATTACTTTGAGAATTGCAAATAATTCTGGCTGAAAGACAGAATTAAGGTTTCTCAGTCTGGTTGACCATTGAAAAATATAATTCCCCATCTTCGTGTAGAAGGCACTGGCTATATCGTACTTATTCTTTGAGCCATCCATATATATTTTAAGTTCTGCTTTCTCTTTTGCTATGTCTTCTCATAGTCAGTGCTCAGGTAGATGGCATCGTGTGTGGTGACATCTACTTTTAACCGTACGACATTTGCCACTATACCCCGTTCTTGTGCTACCAAATATAGTGGTTTGAGGCCTGCAGGATTGAATATTGTGTTTGTCGGCACAGTCCTGTATGTAATGGGAGTAATAACTGTTTTGTAAATTAATTTAATAATGTCTGTTTTCAGTGCTAAAGACTCAGTTGAGAAATTTCTTTTACATTACATCAGAATATAGTTAATTCTTTCTTTTATAAATATTATTAAAATGTTCTTCAAAATTCAATTTACAATAGAAAAAAGCACCAAGATGTTTAAGGTTTTCAACACAATTAGTTCTAACACCTTCCTATCTTAATTGTGGTGGTCTAGTTTGTTCCCTACCACCATTTGGGTAAAACAAGAAATTAGTTTTTTGTAAATTTAATCTCAGCTTTTCTTTTTTCAATCCACAATCTTAGATCTATAGCAAATGAAAACAATTTCTCCACAGTGTTTCCATGAATCCCATATAAAATATCATCAGCATAATATCTATCATTCTTACACCATTTGGACACTCTTTAACAGTCCTAAATTATAGTGTGCCAGAGAAGCAGAGCACTGCAGGAACCCTGTGGGCATCTTTTGTAAACCATTCTTTCAATACAAATATACTTGTTAAATCTGTAAATAACTTTCCTTTCATTAAAAGAACTAAGTAAGATTCTATAAATACTTTTGGGTATCTCAAAATCTCGAAGGGTGGAGAGCAAAGATGACCATCTAATAGAATCAAATGCTCCCGATAGATCGAAGGAGACCACAGCCACACGGAATTCAGATTTTTGTGAGCTGATAATATTGACAAGATCATAAGGAGCATTTTCATGGAGCGGCCTGGCGTAAGTCCATGTTGTTTTGTAGATACGAAATCATTCTTTAGTAAAAAGTAGTACAGTGTGTTTATAGGTGTTGGGAATTTGGGTTCCAGGCCGCGGATCTGCAGCGAATCAGATACAATATAACAACCCTGGCTGCTGCTCCTGACCAGATGCTTTAAAACAGTATCGACGGAAGTCGTTTGCATATTGGCCGGTATGCCGCCCCTCTCGATATTTTATTATGATAAAGTTAAATTACGTTCACAGAATGTTGATTTTATTACTTATGAATGTCTTTAATATTCACAGTATAAATCCTGCGGTGGAATATCAGAGATAAAATGTTTGGGTAAGAGGATTCAATATATTTACTGGCAGTTCAGGTTATGACAATGGAATTGGTGCAGCATATGTGGTTTACTTGTTCGTACAGAAATAAACTATGGCAAAATTAGACTTGAACCTTACAATTCGGTTTTTCAAGCCAAATTAGCTGCTTTCAGATTTGCTCTTAAATGGATTGATGAAAACCTGACTAAAAACATATATTAATATACATACAGACTTCATTAACTGGTTTGAAGACACAAGCAGATGCTGATAACACTATTTTGATCTCATGTATAAAAGATCTTGTAAAAGTTGAGAAAATGCATGAAGTAAAAATGAACTTGGTGAAACCTTATATTGGTGTTATAGGCAATGAGAGGGCAGACATACTGGCCAAAGAGGCTGCAGTGGGTAATGCAGAGATACATTCGGTATTCAAGGCATCAAAAGGAATTGTTATTGGTAAAATCGAGGATTTCTATTATGGTTGCTGCAAAGAGAAATGTAACATTTCGGGAAAATGAAAGATTATTTGTTGAACTTTAAAGTTTCTAAAAATATGAGAATGATACATGAATTTGATTACAATCAAATAATTACTGAACATGGGCAATACCTGGCATACCTGATAACATTTAATTTGCAAAATAAGAGTCTGTAATTTTGTAGTGCTGAACATGCACAGCATTCCATTGAAGACTGTGTATTATTGCGACCTGATAGGTAGAAACATGGTAATACAAAGGAATTCTATTGCCGCAGGAAAACGTTTAGATTTGCAAAGGATTTCGTGAACTTTATAAATGGTAATAAAAGAATATTTCGAATATTGATGTGATGTTTTTAGCTATATTTTTTTGTTTTAATCTGTGTTGGGTCTGCTGCGTCTAGTGTGGCAAACACTGTCGAGATCGATGTCGGAAAACCAGTCGAGATTTTCTTTCCACTCGACAGCAGACGGGAGGGCGACTCTTCCGTCGGCAAAAAAATGAAGTGAAAATTCCGTGTGGAAGTGACGTTTATTGCATAGCAACCAGTCTGTCTCACCTCTACATTGCTCAAGGAAAGAGGGTAGTTTGTTGTCAAAAGTGCTGTTTCGTTTTCAATGAAATGCTGTACATGTTCAGCACTATCACAGAGGATTTCGGTAGCCAAAAAATTTACCAACCATTTCCAGTAAATAGTGAAGTTTTTCAAAAAAGTCCACAGCTGTTAAGCGGTAAACTTGATAGCTCATTTTAGTAAATAGCACAGACAAAAGAAATAAGTAGAGTTAATGGATATTTTAAGCGCAGAAAGAAAGATTTGTCAGGTAGATAAAAGAAAGAAAGGCAGATATGTGAAAAAACGTAAGTATAATTTCACGTATGGTTTTTTGAAAAAATGGAAATTTTCTAAAAGGTTACATGTTTGTAAACTATTTGTTAACAGGAATTTTCTTATTAAAATATTTTTTGTCGTAAAAGGTTATACAACAATGTCATAAATCAAATCATTGAAATATAGCATCGCATACGCGTGTTTAGTATTTCTATTGAATTTCAATAAAAAAATTAAAATTTTTAGCAACTGATGATTATATCAAGAATTTTATTTATTCATGAAACATACCTATCACGTAACTACAGATATACTGTGTATGGTAGTTATCAATAAGCAGAAAACTTTGCAATGATGCATTAAAAAATAATTTACTAGTGACTGAAAATATAACAAATTTTTTACAAAAGTAATGGAAAGGAAAATAAAAAAAATTATATAACTACAGGTTAGATCACAAAACATCCTCTTCCATATAAATGCACATATATATATATATTATACAAAAAAATATACACATTATATAAAATGGAAGCAAAAATTACATAACAACTGCACATTAAGCGAATGGTAGGATTTTCTGTTTTTTATAAATAATTTTGCGTCATTGGATGCAATTATAGATACGTAGGTTCCATCTACAGCGCCAGTGACACCAGGAAATCCAAACTTTTGATTGAATCCTAATTTGAATTTGTGTTGTTGACAACTATTTACTGTAAATTTTATCCATTGGGTGAAAATACTAGAACAAATACCATCTGTAACTTCCCAAATACACCAACTGGCATGTTTTCTGGCTCAGCTCTATATATCTGTCATTACAAACATATCTCTGTTAACTTCTAGAAGCGTAAAAGTTTAAGGGACACAAAACCTGTTTTAAATAAATAACTGTATATACACTCACACACACACACACACACACATATATATATATATATATTAACATATGCACATATTATAAATATCTTATAATAATATATTAACATATGCAGTGAAAGAAATGCAGTACATATTCCTATTTATACCTTTTTTAAATCGATCCTAGCAGCTTCCGAGCGGTAAAATCGCTAAACGCTGGTAGTTCGTTCCGAGGTTCGAATCCCGTGAACGGGCTAGTTGCATGGGCGCCATTACCAACATATCTCTGGTAAGTTCTAGAAGCATAAAAGTTTAAAGGGCTAGACTGCAGATTAGGGGCCAGTCGCCAAATGAAGAGAAATCGCACCAAATCTGGTAACCTCTTGGCGTCATGAAAATCGTTAGGATTTAAGGTTACAGTTTATAGCATTTAAGCGGGCTTTTTGGATTTTCGTCATTTCACTGTGCTTCTAGTAAATTGTGTGAGCAAAATGGCTGACGTCGAAAGAGTTGAACGTGTGGACTTTACTTATTTGATTCGGTTGCAAGATAAGGGCGAAAGATGTGCGATAGAATGGTGCATGAATTATGGTTTGATTGTGAATATGTACGAATGTCCTAAGTGTAAAAATAGTATGAAATTACTTGAAATGAAAGATGCGACAGATTTGTGTGAATGGAGGTGTGTGTCCGCTATATGTGGTTACGCACTTGGTTGAAATTAGCCGTATAGTCGGTGTTTAATGAGCGCGCCATTTTGAATTTCATCTCCGTTGTATTGTTACATTTTAGTGTGGATATAAACAAATGCGAGTTTCTATTATTTATTATAATTAAAAATTTATTGTAAAAATACAAATTACGTAGTTAAAATTGTTTAACCACTTTTTGTTTTTTTTTACTATACTATTGCTCATGTTTCAGTAGATCGAAATTTTGAATTTTATCATTTTTTTGTTCTGCATTTTTCTTTAAAGTTTTAGATTAAATATGAATCAATGCTTTCCGATCATTTATTGTTCATTTACTGCTTATTACAATTTCTTAAATTTCGTGCTAAAACGTTTTACTCCATTTTGCTACTGTCTTAAAAATGGTATATATTATGAAAAGTTTTAATATTGTTGATGCCATAAAATACATAGTTATAAACTTTCAAATACTTTATCGTTGTTTTGCTTGCACTTCTGTTTTAGATATTTTTGCGTGTTTACAGGATTCATTCAAATTCGCAAACGTCTAATATTGTGTGCCCATGGCGCACCGAAACAAACGTACATGTTGTTCCAGAATGAACGCCCGATAGATTTCGCTTGCCATGGTTCCAATTTGAACATGCAGGTCAGTTCTGGAACCCAGAATAATTCCACCCCAAACGAGCACTCCTACACCACCGTAACGGTGTCGTTCAATGATGTTTTCTTGGTGGTAACGGGTATCTGGAGCTATCCATATGAAAGTCCTCCGAGAATCAGACTGCAAGCTAAACCTGGACTCGTCGGAAAACGTCACACAAGCCCACTGTTGCGGTGTCCACAATGCATGCACTCTGCTCCAGGCTAACCGCAGGTGACAGTGAGTTGCAGTAAGTGGAACCCATCTGACAGGTCTACGAGCATATAGACCAATCTTCCCTAAGCGACTGTACACGGTCTGCCTTGAAATTGTCGTACCAGTGGCTGAAGAGAGCTGACGAGACAGGCCTGAGGCTGTGCTCCGCCTGTTTCTTTTGGCAGTAACTGCCAAATACCGGTCCTCATTCGGCGTTGTAACTCTGGGCGACCTGCGCTGTAACGTCTACTCACATTACCATCATCTTGGAATCGTTGCCAAAGCCTGGAGATGACACTGTGGGCAATTCCAAGTTCGTCTGATACTTCCAGTTGGGTACGCCCACATTCCAGACGGCCGATAATTCTACCACGTAAAAAATCATCTAAATGCGTCCTTTGTGTCATAACTATTCGGTTACTGCACTGAAATGCTTATAAAGCGCCTGTGAACAATTTAACTTCTTTGCCTGTATGCCTTATATATCACTGTCTTACACTGTCGTCATTGTGACGTACCATCGGTGTCATCTGGTTACTTCCTGAAATTTGCATATGATTCTTGAAGATGTGTGTAGTGATTTTACAGGTGATATATTTATTTTAGAGTTCGATTTCCGCGTGACTCCGAATTATCCTTAATTTATGGACATGAGTGTATTTCCTCACAGATAGTAGTACAAGATCACAATATCTGACAGCATTTATATTTTTAAACTACTAGAATATAAACAACTCAAATTCAAAATACAGAGAAAGTTAATTCAATCTCACAGCGAATTCGCTACAATCAAATAACAGCGCTTAGTAAACAACAGCAGTTCGCTTAAACAACTGAGCTGAGATGTTTTAATTCGGCTTTTATGAGCTTTTGAATCATCACGAAATCATTCTAGTATTTTTTCGATTTTTCTGGGTATCAAAAATAATTACGAGATAACTATTTACTAAATATTAAATGCACGCTCTCTTGTATTTTTGCTTTTCCGGCTCAGCTTTCTTTCTCTTACAATTCGTCACGCGCTGCTTTGCATGGGAAGATAAAACAATTTTAATTACAGTTCTAAATAAATAAGCTAAATAAATACAAAATCCGTAACAATATATTAAGATAGGCAGTGGAAAAAATTACAGTATATATTACAATTTAAGTGCTATTTATACCCTTTTTAAATCGATCCTACCAGCAGCGGAGCGGTAAAATAGCTAAACACTGGTAGTTCGGTTCGAAGTTCGAATCCCGTGAACGGACTCGCTGCATGGGCGTCATTACCAACATATCTCTGGTAAATTCCAGAAGCATAAAAGTTTAAAGCACACAAAACCTGTTTTAAATAAATAACTATAACTATATATATATATATATATATATAATATTTGTACTTTGGGAGGAAGATCAAAACAATTCACGTTTAGTCTTGCCCGAAAAAAACTGCTGTGTAGATGACTGGACATTATGACATAATGGATGATCAGATGGAATTTTAGAAGCAGGACCAGCTTGATAGTTAAACATCATTTGTTCTTGAATGACGATTTTCTTAATACGTAACTGTACAAAAATAGGGGTGCTAAACGCGCCTCATAATTTTAAATATGTAATTACATTTTAATTAACGGCGAATAGCTAGTAGAGGCTGAGCGACAAGCTATCAGCATGCAGGCTTACTACACAAGCTTTCTAACTTCTTACTGACAAACAGCTTCATTAAACTCATTTATTCCTACTTAAAGCGAAGAACCTTTCAAATCAGGTCAGGAGATACTCTATCTACAAAAAACGTTATTTTCACTGGCGTCCCACAAGGGTCCGTTTTAGGCCCAATATTTTTTATAATATTTATCAGCGATATGCCAACACCTTTCTCCTCCAATATCCTAAAGTATGCTGATGACACTGTCATAGTTACTAGCTCCAGACGTCCCCAACATGCTCTGGACAAATTACAACTTCAGGTCAACATCATACAAAAGTACTGTCATGATTGGAAAATATCTCTCAACTCATCTAAATACTGCATAGTTCTCTTTAGACGTTACAAGAAAAATCACCCTGTTAACTTCATCATTAATAACTCGCTAGTTCCTGACTCTTACAAATAGTTAGGAGTCCACATTGATAAAGCTTTCAGCTTCAAGACCCATATACAGTATATATTGAATAAGGCAAATGCTGATTTTACGTCCATCTACTCCTTAATAGGCAGAAAGTCAAAATTAAATCTTCGAACGAAGAGAACCTTATATATTACTCTCATTCGGCCAATCATCCTATATGCGGTCCCTGCCTGGGCTACTGCCAGTAAAACTGAAAGGCAAAAGATTAATGTTCTACAAAATAAAATCCTCAGAAATATAGTAAACTCACCATGCTATGTTAGAAATGATCAAATTCATAATGATCTCAATATCTATCCCATACATGATCAAATTCTCATAAGTGCACATAATTCCTTTGAAAAGTTGAAAAATTCTCAATATACAGCTATCAGAAGCCTCACAGAGTATGATCCTACTGAAGAATATACTGTTAAAAGACTTCGAACTACCCACCATAATGCGTTATGGTGATGATGTATATATTGTATTATATTATTTATCGTAAACTTCGCATCATTAGTGTTACTCAAGATTGTGTGTGTATATATTCTATTTGAAAGATAGGACTTTGTGCTAATAATCTCTTGCAAAGATAGGACTTTACTTTTCGCTTTCTTACTATTAAACCAAGAAATTTTCAAGATTTATTTATTTATTTACTATTTGGATATTGTTCGGAGAACAGCCTTGGTTGCGCCAACTTGGCTTCTTTAAGGGTATGGGCTGCATTTCATCATGCCAACGGAAGTAAATACTACAGAATAAATACTACAATAGTAAATACTACAGTAATAAATACTAATTACTATGCTACAATAATAAATACTAATAGTAAATACTACAGATAATAAGTAATACTACATATAATTCCTTAGCAAGGAAAAGTATTACGGCTGTCTACCTAGAGGAAGTACGTCATCGAATGACAACCATTGCCTCCCATATCACAATGAGCTGTTTCTCCCTTTAATTACTATAGTACAATAATAAATACTGCAGATAATAAGTAATACTACAGATAATCCTTTAGCAAAGGAAAAGTATTACGGCTGTCTCCCAAGAGGTAGAGCTACTAGAGTACTACTACTTTATAGTAGCCTAACCTAGAGGAAGTACGTCATCGAATGACAACTATTGCCTGCCATACCACAATAAGCTGTTTCTCCCTTTTTGGCGTCAAGGCTGTTCTTCGAACAACATCCTACTCTTTTTACTAAGCACTTGTACAGTACTAATCGTTATCTTCGAGCCATTTTCAAACTCCCGAAAGTTTTCACTGATTGGACACAGCACTTCAAGTGATGTCTCCGCCCATCTACTCAATTATCTAATGATTTCTGATATTTAACGTATCAATAAGTCCTTCAAATTACTGAAAAAGCTAAAGGATCATATCCACTAGCTATTATTGTATATATTTCTCATCTTCAAATGCGTATTTCATATTTAAAAAGTTATTTCACTCAAAACTCCTCATAGGACTGAAGAACCAATCACATTACTTTCAAACATCATGTGACTTGCATTTCCTAGCCCAACACCGAGTCTACTCACTCCCTCTTACTTAGATCTCACTTCACCTTCGGACGCCATGCATATAGCATGCACATCAAATGCTATATTTAATTGTTTATCAATTACTAAAATTGTTAACTAATGAGTATATAAACTCAATTATTGATCTCGCCCCTGTGCGTGGTGTTTACCACCTTTAATTTAATCCTATACTGTTAATGGCCATTGGCATAATATTTATGTACTAGTAATAATTCTTTAGTAGTTCACTGCCAGCAGCAAAATCAAGATCCAAGCTTTCAGCCCGCAGACAAAAGAGAAAACTGACGTTAGCTAATTTCGAATAATCTCGAATTTAGGAGAAAGAATGAATTTAGGGGGAGAGCACCAAATTTAGAACGTTAATTTTGAGGACGCCAATTATTTTTTAAAGCAGGTATCATATTTTCATATTTTGTTATATCTTACACACATATATATATAACTGTATTCTAAATATATTAATATGTAGTGCAAGAAACTGCAGTACATATTCTTATTTATATGCTTTTAAAATCGATACGACTAGCAGCTGAGCGGTAAAATCGCTGGACACTGGTAGTTCGGTTCGAGATTCGAATCTCACGAACGGGCTGGCCGCATAGGCGTCTTCCCCATGTTAAACGTGTATACGAACTAATTTCCCTTAGAAAGTCCTCCACGAAGGCAACCCTCACCTTATGCAGATAGCCCTCGAGGCATTGCCGTAATCACATAAGATCAAAACCAAACACTTTTTAAATCTGAATAAAAGTACACAAAACTGATGTAATATCTAAAAGCAGACCACATAAAAAAATCTGGTAACTAATTAGAAATCATGCATTAAAATAATTACAAGAATTTAATTTAACTGAAAGTTATACTGGAATTTAACTTGAATTATACTGGAGATTCTAAAAACTGCTGGAAATCGACAGTCACGTCGGTGCAATTAAAACTTCTTAAATAAATTTTTTAACGCAAAGCAATTTAATATGAATGTTGAGTTTAGGATGGGCATAATTTTGAATATATACTGCATATTGTTTAATGCATTTGTTAATGTATTACATTTTTATACATTGCAAATTGAAAGTAGAGGGAAATACATTATAATTTAAAACATAAAATTTCAAAATATATAAATTACTCATCAAAATATGAAATTAAGTACATTAATATAGATATTAGTTTAAAAAATACAATTTCAAATTAAAAACATGGATTTCTTCTTTATATGTGAAAAAGGAAAATACCAAATATTTTATTTTCACTAAAATTAAATTAAGGAATTGCTTATCTGATAGATCGTAGACAGAAGCCTATATCATTCAGATATAAAGCAAGCAAATTATTCTTTACCTTCAGGAGTTATTGCTGTCTTTGATGTAGATGCTCCGGAAAAGTATGGCCTTAATTTATTGATAAGGGTCCATGACATAAGTTTGTCCAAATAATGCAATAAAAGTAGAATTGTCAGCATCAAATGCGTTATTGCTATAGCGAAACACTCCAGTTTTTTCGCAAATCTTAAGAAATTAAAATATCCATTATGTACACTTCCAAAAACTATCCATGACCTCCGCCGTCTTCAGTTTAGCTCTAAAACGACAGTCAGAAAGTTCAACGGCAGCTACTCAGCTGACGGAAAAATTTCCGACGCGTCGATCTCTGTAATGATCGAGATGATGACACGAGACTCGCTCTTTGTCGAGTAGATCGCAAAAAACGACCCGTTCTTCCATCTTGACGGTGTCCAGACTAGGGCCCTTAGTCTCCACGTAACTACTTTACAAAGCTAACAAAAAAGCTTTTACAAAGCTTCACATGAGATTAGGCGTATGCTCGATTTCACTTCGGACTTCTCTCAAGGCCAACTTGCTTTTCGTTCTGTTATGCTGTAGAAATACTATGTTAATTGCTAGGTGTTCAACTCAGAATGCGGCTGACGCCCAGGAGCCTGCGACAAGTGTCCCCACGCACCCAAGTCTTGAGGTTTTTCAATTAAAAAATCGTAATTTCGCTATGTCAAAAAACTGGTGTCTTCGTCCTTCTGAATCAGTACTTGGAATGACATTTTTCTCCGCTTGCTCAAATAGAGCCCACCGTGAATGACCTTTTAACGCCCCAGTCTTAAGTGCTTTTCATCAACTAATAACCAGCCAACTTTTCACGCTGAGCAAATTTCAAAATCTCCTTAAATTTCGTTCACTGAAATGAACGTGACTGGAATGCATCTGTCGGAAATTCTGTATCTCGGTTCTAGACGGATGATCGTTAAATTTTAAATGTACTTTTTTTTAGGTTTTGGGTGGATGATTTAAGATATAATTTATGATAACATTTGTGTATAGTTAGTATACAAAAACTTCGACTCTTTTAAGCCCCTTAAATGTAGCTTTCATCGTAATTAGTAATAGCCTTAATTTTGAAACAATATCCGATTAGAAATAGAAATCGTAGCATTACTCATTTTCTTAACAATCACTCATTTCATATCTGTGATTTTTCGTGCCGTAGTTTTAAACAGTTTCAAACTGTATGCCATTTCTGTGATTATTACAGCTGGACACTGCTTTTAGAATAACTGATGGTTGCAACAAAATACGTTTATGATGTGCTTCAAATCTTTCTGAATGGCATTTCGAATATATTTAATAACAATTTAAACATAATAATGATTCAATTTTTCATTTACTATTTTAACTAAATGGTTACGGTTAATGTTCATGTTAGTTGAATAATAGCTACAGCAGTGTAAAGTATTACAGTGTAACATCACTTTTCAAAATATTTCATTTAACTCATAACTAAAAACAGGTTTTTCTTTATTAAAACAAGCTAACTTTTGTTGTCCGATAGTTCTTGTAAAACAGCAAAAAAATATAGGAATCTATATTTGATATAGGAGACGAGTATTTATGAATAGGAAATAAATATATATGCAGACTAACTGAGGAAGGATGCCTTCATAAAGGACTTTTTAAGAGAAACTGGCTCAAATTCACATTACATGGAAGGAAAATTACCAAAACTCCCATACAACCAACCTTGAGCTACCCATGTTCAGTAGCTCATCACTCCACCACTGGTGGATTCCAACGACTGTTCGATTCTTTTATAGAAATCATCATTTATGACAAATGTTGTTGCGTATTATTACCACTGGTACAAAATTCACTCGTTATGATAATTTAATTTTAGCTTTTAAATTATAAATTACTTCTAATAAAATATAGTGATTAAAAAATACACACTTTTTAATAATATTATTACCATTCAGATAATTCGTAAAGAGTATTTCTAACACGGTGTATTATTATCACTGGTACAAAATTTACTCATTAAGATTATTTAATTCGATTTACTTCAAGTTCATACATTCATTTTTTACTTACTTTTAATAGCAGTATCTAAGAAACTAAAGTAACATATACTAGCTTTAAAAGCACTTATTAACCTTTTGTAAATTTTATTACTCATAACATACCTTTGCGAGCGTACGGGTTCGTAATGGATTGAATACACAAGTCGATAAAATGTTAATAATATTTATTCTTATCTCAAGAAATAAAACAAAATGCTGAAATTTCCTCAGAGATATTCGTACAGTATCACAATATCTCACAGTGGTTATATTTTAAACTACTAAAGAGCTGAATAGAACTCAATTCAAAGCACAGAGAAGGCTAACCCGATGTCACCGCGAATTAGTTTGGTTTTATTCAAAGTCACATGGAAATGATATGGAAAAATATTGGGATTTGTATTTCAATTCAATTCCGGATTACGGCGTGTTCTCTGTCAAGTCTTATCGTATGCGAAAATTTTTGTGAGACACTGTGCACAATACTAGTTAAATAAAAATGGTACAGCTGCTGGGAAACATGTTCCTTCAAAAATTTACCAGCACAGCAAAAATAACCTGAAAAATATACACAACGAAGAATCATTTTTCATGTTTATTCTATAAAATACACAAGCACTGCATCAAAGTCGGTTCATTCAATGGCATCATGCCCTCAACTGAAAATTTATCAACATAGTTATTAAGTAAATTTTAAATAAATTCAAATGAATTAAGCACAATGTAAAAATATATAAAAATTTTTTTAAATTTCCAATGGCTAGGCAAAAAGTTACAAAGAACTAAAATCTTACAAACAATAGACCTAAAAGACAGAAGTCATTGCCTAAGATGTGCTCTTGCCTCCCAGTATCTCAACTCCTTTGTAAGACCACGAAGAGCCTACATGGAAGCAGGTGGTACCCGTTCATTTCTTCTCCAGAATTACAAAGTGGGCATATAGAATCGCTTGAAATGCCTATGCGGTGTAGTTGGGCGGCAGGGCAATCATGTCCTATAGACAGACGGAAAGCCGCACCTACATTACACCTTCGGTTATCGGAAATAAAAGAAGGCCTTACCATTCTCCAACTTTTTAAGGTTGTACGAGTTTGAAGATCTCGTAAGATATCAGACGTAAATAAACTTCTTAAAAAACAGTTTAATCCTCCAATAAGAAATGGTGTATTAGGCTACTGTAGTAAGCTGGCACCTCTTTGTGCAAGTAAGCGCGCTTGTTCATTCCCCGAAAGACCACAATGGCCAGGCAACCACTAGAGAACGATTTGTTTCCCTCTTTAAATTGTGAGTTCCCAGGAATTCTTGTCATTGCAAAATTTCAGATGTTAATGAGTGTTCAACAGAGCTAAATGACTGGATGGCTGCGTGAGAATCAGAAAAAATGACTGCCTTTGCAAATTTGTAATGGATAGTTAATAATTTCTGTAGGGCTATGCAGATGGTTACTGCTTCACCAGCAAAGGAGGGCTAATGTATCCTGCACGGGCGTAGAAAAAAAAAGATTCGAAAACACATCAGCCCCAACCCTAAAATGACAGTCAAACTGAGAACCATCAGTAAAAATGTGCAGCCATAGAACAGGTGGATATCTAGTTTCAATGGTCTTCATAGCAAGATATATGAGCTCCCGTGACTGCTTCAGTGTAGTGATTATATCTTGTGCAAATCTGCTCGGATCGTGCTTATTTTTGCTTATGAGTTAGTGATCTTAATTACATCGCTGTGTTTGTGCCCTTTATCAGTGGATTAAGTGATTATTTATGTGAAATTGTGTTTGTGTTAGGCTGCCGTGCGGCTAGCCCTACCACGTGCGAAAATGGCAGAAGACGATTTCCCGCCGCTTCCTGATCAGGATGCTAGAAGTGTGATACGCAAGTTAATACCGGGATTAACTGACGAAATTTGTACTGTTGCGGATACTGTGCTGGTGTGAATTACTGGAAAAGGAACATTACACTTTGAAGGAATATCTCAGTGCGAGACAGCAAATTCACAATTTGCAGCTTGCCGTTAAGTTGAATAAACTCAATACAATGCAAAATATTGCTCGTGCGAAGGCTGAACAGGAGAAATTAGATCTTCAGCAGGAAAGTATGCATTTTAAAAACGTCGCTACCGGATTAGCAGAGTTATATCAAGGTAAGTGCGACATTTTTGGTGCCGAAAATCCTATTGTAGTTAATAATATTGTAGTTCATGTTAATCAGTTAGCTAGTAATATTTCTAGTAATTCTGTTGATAACGGTTCTGACTGTCAGGTTATATCTGTTGATAATGTTAACGATAATAATGACAATGCAATGAAAAATGTTGATCATTTTAATGTGGTTAAATCTGTCAAGGTGAAAAATTCTTCTGAAAATGCTAAAGAAATTCAATCTAAACCCAGACGTTCCTCTAAAAAATCAAAACGCAGCGTTGAAGATCTGCAAGATGATGGCTTTACTCAGCCGCGTAATACGGCCAGGCCATCTAAAATTGTTAAGTGTAATTCTGAAGTACCAGTATCAAATAAATTTGATAAATTAAATGAAGACAATAATAATATTGTTAATGCAAATGCAAATGCTAATATGGAAGTAGGTGACGATGAGGAAATTATTGAAATAGTACAACCTAAAATTAAACCAGTAATGGTCAAGCCGGCCATTAAGTTTTCTGATTTCCTTAAAAAACTTAGAGACGACACAAAGCTTGATTTTGCAGGCAAGATTAACGGGGAATTTTTAAAAATTTTCCCTAAGACGGAAACAGATCATAGATCCATTACCAAATATTTAGAGGAAAATGGTATAGACCATTACATTATCACCAGAAAAACAGAACGCCCAATTAAGGTAGTAATTAGAGGGCTACCAGTAGACTGCCCGACTGAAGACATCTATGAGGAATTGGAAAAAATGAGCTTTAAATCTCGTAAGGTTGTACAAATGAGAAAAACGCGATCCAGGGTCCCTATGCCCTTGTTTCAGTGTCACCTTGAGAACATACCAGAGGTGCAAAATATATATGATGTCAAAAAAAATTCTCTGTTTTTATATTGAAGTTCAATCATACCGAGTGCGTGAGGGTGTTGTGCAGTGTCATAACTGCCAACACTTCCACCACTCTAGTGAAAATTGTAGACTGCAGCCCCGTTGCGTAAAATGCGCATGATATGCGTAATGATATGTGTAATGTAAAAAAAATGGAAACTCCAGTGTGTTGTAATTACCTCCAATCGGGACACACGGCCAACTACCGTGGTTGTCCGAAGTTCCCTGTTGGACGCAATATTAATAAAAAGCCATTGTCACAGAATAATAATGCAAATAAAAATATTATAAAGGCATCTAGTGTGCCGTCTGTCAATGCTGTCATCCCAGGGCGCAGCTATGCAAATGTTGTTAATAGTAGTAAAAGTGCCCCAGCTGCGGCTTCCGTAGCTACACAGGGTTCTGTAGTTGATAATGTAAATAATAATAATTTTAAGAATGTTTCTAATAATAGGACTGTCATAACTAATAGTAGCAACAATACAGGTGCTTTAACTGATATACTTAAAATCTTTATAGAAATAGCTGATATGTTTAAAGATACTTCATTTATTACTATTTTAACTAAGACATCTGCAGTAATGCCCGAATTAAGGGCCACTGAAAACACAATTGATAAGCTTTTTATTGTTTTTAATGTATTAGATGATGTTTTTAGTTCACGTAGTATTGATTAATGATGAATAGTATTGTGTACAAACATTTGTCAATTGTTACATGGAACGGAAATGGATTACATAACAAACTTAATGACCTTCGGGAGTTTGCAAATGAGCACGGCCCCGATTTACTTTTCCTACAAGAACACAAGCTTGACCCAATTCGGCCAATATCTGTTGCCAACTATTGTACCTATCACACAGACAGGAGTGCCAATGCCAATCGACCGAATGGAGGAGGAACTGCACTCCTTGTCAAACGCTGCATTCCCCATTACCACAAAACAATACCACAGGTATTTGTAGTTGAAGCTACTGCTATTTGCATCACTACAGACACCAATATAACATACACTTTTATCTCCACCTATATACCACCAATGCGACTTGTGGCTGCCGTACAGGCGGACCTAGAAACATTACTTACACTTGGTACAGATTTCATTATAGGTGGAGACTTGAACGCACGACACCGCGCTTGGAACTGCTCCAATTGTAATACTATAGGCAAATTAATCTACAAGTTAGCCGGTTCGGCTTGATTTAACATTGCAGTTCCAAAAACCCCAACACGGTATGCTGCTGGGTCTACGGCTATTATTGACTTCTTCCTGCTCGGGAATGTCAGCTCTCCGCTAGATATTTCTGTGCTGGATGAATTGTCTTCTGACCATAACCCGGTCAGAATTATCCTGGACGTCAGTAGTTTTACCACGACAGACAACAGAGCCTTTCGTATTGACTGGCAAACCTATGCCAAAGCTCTAAACAACATCCAGTACTCTATTCCAAAACGTCAGTAGTTTTACCACGACAGACAACAGAACCTTTCGTATTGACTGGCAAACCTATGCCAAAGCTCTAAACAACATCCAGTACTCTATTCCAACGGTACACTCGGGGAGTGACATTGATAGTTTGGTCAAGGATTTTACTTGCCAACTTCAATCAGCAGTCAACAAGGCCAGGGTTGAAGTTAAACCTGGTAAAATCTTCCAACCTCCACAACTTCGACAGCTGCGTTGCCAAAGAAATGCTGCCAGGAGGCAATACCAGCCTACAAGGCACCCGGCTGATAAAAGGCACCTCAACCAACTGAATGAGGCAGTCAAGTCTCTTACAAACAAACTTGCACAAGACAGCTGGACCAGCTACCTCGGATCACTTTCCACTGAGGATAACTCCCTGTGGAAAGCTGTGAGGAGGTACAAAAAATGCTACAATTCCATTCCGCCCCTTAATGGGCCCCAACGGATCCATTACACTGGAACTGAGAAAGCAGAACTCTTAGCACAGCATCTGGAATCTCAGTTCTGCATAAACAACATTTCAGATACAAACACAGAACAGCTCATTGCTGACTTTCACAACAAACACATAATAAGCCCCCACACAGACAACATTATCTCAGTCATGCCATCGGAGGTCTGTGGATACATCAGGAAGTTAGCAAACAAGAAAAGTCCAGGTATTGATGGTATCACAAATCAAATGATTAAAAAATTTCCAGTTAAAACCATCTTCTACTTTACCAGAATTGCTAATTACATCTTGAAGTTACAACATTATCTTGACGTCTGGAAGACATCAAAAATAGTTCCTATAAGACAGCAAAAATAGTTCCTATACTGAAGCCACAGAAGCCTGCGAATGCACCGGAATCATATAGACCCATAAGCCTGCCAAGTTCAATAAGTAAACTGATGGAAGCTGTGATATTACACAGACTGAGCACCTATCTACTGGACAACAAGATCATCATACCGTACCAGTTTGGGTTCCGTCAGAAACATTCTACTACGCACCAATTATATAGAGTGGTGGAGCATATCAGCGAAGGATTGCAGAAGCGCAGTGTGACTGGTGGCTTGTTCCTGGATATAGCTAAGGCCTTTGATCGAGTATGGCTGGATGCCCTCATATACAAATTACACAACCTGGGATTACCAGGCTACATCACAAACACAATTAAGTCCTACCTCACAGGTAGACACTTTGTCGTTCCTGTTTCAGGTTCACTTTCCATAAGCCGGCCTATGCAGGCTGGCGTCCCACAGGGGTCTCTCTTGGGCCCCACTCTATTCAACATTTATGTGAACGACATACCCACTACATCCAACACTACACTCGCAATGTATGCTGATGACACTGCGATCCTTACACAAAATGCATTTGTTGATCCAGTTTTACAACACCTACAAGAACACATCCAAGCACTAGAAGCTTGGCTAGTCCGATGGAAAATAAAAGTCAACGTTGGCAAAACCAATGCTATATTGTTCACTAAGAAAATAAAATCTCCGGATTGTCTACAAATGTATGGTGAAAGTATCCCTTGGGTCAAGCAGGTCCCTTATCTTGGGGTGATCCTCGCTAAATCTCTCACATGGAATCCACGCATTAAACATATTATTAGTAAGTTTCCAGCCCGTAAAGCGTCACTATTCCCCTTAATGGCTCGAAACAGCGTTCTTTCTATCGACAACAAGTTGCTCATTTACAAATCCGTGTTGCGTCCCATCATTAGCTACGCCTGCCCAGTTTGGGCGTATTCCTGCAAGCCTTTAAGAAAAAATTTACAGGCAGCCCAAAATGGGGCACTCAGACAAATATGTAATGCCCCTTGGTATGTTCGAAACAAGCAGCTCCACAAGAAGCTTAACATTGAGGAAATTAAAATATTCTACAGCCGCCTTGCGCGGAAATTTTTTGAGTAGCAGGAGCTAATTGACAATCCTATGATTACCAATTATAGTTATGACTGTAACGACCCATTGTATATAAAGCGCCGTAGGGCCATCATGTGTAATAATCTAATTTAATAATTATGTATTATGTAATATATGTATTATAATTTAACATGTATATATTAGTTTCTTTGTATCTCATAATCAGTATGTTTATGTACCCTATTTCACCTAGTGGCACCAAAAGTATCGCACTTGCCATGCATATGTTCTCTTTACAGGTTTTCTGTGCCTGACCTGCTTTGTACTACAAATAATGAATTTTTATTTACATCTACTTAGAAAATATTAAGTACAATTTCATGATCATTATGTATCTCCCTTATAATTTATGATCTCTAAGATCCATTCTGTTATAATTCACAATATTCGTAACTATACTTACCTGCTCGATGTGGAGTATGGTTCTTAGAACCTAGGCACCCTGGTGTTCGGCACCGCAGTTACATGGAGAAAGCAAGACATTTCAAAACGCTTGGCGCAACATCTCTCTTTCTACTAGGTCTAGCCACATTTGGACATTGATTACCTCCAAAGAGCTTCTGGTTGTCAAGAGAGGTTGTGTATTACATGGAATTCCAGATCTTTCTTCACGTCCAGGACTTTTTGAATAAATCCATATCGAGTTTTTAATTTCCTAGGCTTGACTACGTAGTCCCACCCAAGGAGGTTAGATCCCTAGTGGAAGGATCGCAGTTAAATATATAAAACATGGTATTAAAATAAATCCGGCGCCAGAGCTTCCAAGCCATCAGTCTTCACCAGCTCGACGTCTTCCCTGAACTGCTTTCATCTAAAATTCTTATTTTTATGTGGCGTATTTACGCTTATTTAAAAATCTCACCGCCACTGGCCTTAGAGCCATTTAAAAGAAAGGTAAAAGCTGCATTCAGCTGAACGCCTTATGACCCACCATGGTTTTAACATTAATATTAAAATAAATCCATTGAAAAATTTACTTATTCAAACCGGCAGAGCTAACATAACATCGCACAAACCCACTTGCTCACTGTTACCGAAGTAACAGTGAGCCGCCGACAGACAAAGCAGACATGATGCCAAATAATGCCTTGGCGGGAAAGTTATTGGTAATTCGTAACAATCCAGAAAATATAGCTCCTCCTATTTCTTGTCCCTTCCCCAGGTGAGGATCTTTTGCGAACAACAACTTTCATTGCAAAGAGGTAGAATGCGTAAATGGAGGTTATGGTGATTGAAGTGAACTGGTTTTGTTTTCTTCTTGTTTAATGTGTTAATGTAAATTTATCCAGAAATTTAAGTAGTGCAAGCATAGATTTTTTTTTAAAAATGATTATGTTGAAAAGTAAATACTAGCTGAAATGTAGCTGAAATTCATGTTTATTATTTCTATGAGCTGATTCTCGTCTGTAGAATATAAGTAAGTAGTATTTGTATATCTAGTGGTTAACTTATTTTTTACTGCATATTATCCATCAGACTATTAACAAATGTTCCTACTGATAATACTGTTGATCCCTATTCTGCTGTAAATTATTTGATGTACTATATTATTTTGAAGAGTGTAATAATATTTTGCATTTCATTTGCATATAATTCCTTTGATATCATATGCCTTTCATTTTAATTTAATAATTTTTCATATATGAATTTGCCATTTTTCATACGTTAGGCAAGTCGATAAGTAGGAAGAAAAGAAAAAAAGGATTTGTTGGTTTTCAGTTTCGCTTAAAGCAAGAGAATTGCAAGTGTTTCAAGCTCCTCATATCTGTAAGCAGTTTAGGCGATGTAAAGGTAAATGATGAAAAAGCTGGGGAAATTAATTAAAATATGGATTTTCTGCCTTTGGTTTGTAACCCTGGGACATTCAGAAGTGTATGTATTGTATAATGGGGCAGTTAGTTGCCCTATTATAGAAACAATATAATTCAAATATCGGGAGGGGATGAACTGTTTAGGCGATATGAAAATGTTTTGTCTAACCTTCAGATAATGAAGTGCCAAATTTTAAGAAGCTTTGGTGTTGTGCATATTCCCTAGTGCATTCTTTGTTTAATATGAGAAACTTCTGAAGAAATAGAATTGTTTCTACATTTCAAATTAAAATCATAAGAATTTTTGTTAACTGATGGCTATGGATTTTTTATTGCTTATGGTGATGTGCTGTCTTTTTAGAAAAATTTAGTAGCTAAGTGGAAATGCATTAATTTATGCAACATAATAAACTGATGCTATATTTTTAGCCATATGTGATTTCATATTTTTGTGTAATCCAAAACTGTCGTAATAACTTCGAACATAAAATGTGAAATCATTTGTTTAGGTCATGTTGGATCTATTTCCTCGCCCCGTCCAGATTAGTACATCTATCTGTTGCATTTACTCTGTAATTACATAATAGTTTTGGTATTTTGTTTAGTTTCCTCAGATATGAGCATTTATTTATTGCATTTCAAAATGCTGAAGCTAATGTTGTTGAGTTTTTATGCATCTGGCAAAACTTTCAAGTATCCGTACACTGTTAAGTGGGCTTGTCCAATAAGAAGTATATAAAAAAAAATATCTACGTAATTTAACTCATTTACGAAAACTCGAAATTCATTGTTGTAACTCTTTTTATTATAAATTATATAGAACTGTTCTTTAACTGCATGTGTGGAAATTTCAACTACAGATTTACGAAGTGTAAGTTTGTTAGGGTCTAGCGGAAGGAAAAATTACAAAACAGTGGTGATATTTTAAAAATGTTGTATGACTTATGCAATTAAAGAATAGTAATAATTCCGAGCTACATGTTAAAATGGAAGAATTTTGTGAGTTGTAGTATTGTGTATTTTTGAAATAATTATACAATTTTAAAAGTATAACTTTATTAATAAACAAAGTTTCAAGTAAATTAAGAAGAATTGCATTTAATGAAGTTGTGTACTGCAGTTTGATTTGAGCTTAATCACCAAAATCACTTCCGTGCAAGCCTGCCTGCCCATACCCTTAATTTTCTAGAAATGATTTATTTCATGTTTGTCTGCAAATAAGGTAATTTTTAAAAAATTGCATAAATTTAAGTTTGTTGACAATTCTTAGGTTTTAGCAGCCTTTTGTTTGTATTTTCCATTTTTTAAATTAAAATTTTTGAAATAGATTTATAGCAGCTTAATATTTGATGCAAGTTTAAGTGCTGAGCCAAGCATTTTTAAATATACCAGTGAAGAAGCTAATAGAGACAGACTTTTTGCTGTTCTGTGCATACTCTGCAACTCCGAAATTCTGCTGCCGTGTGGTGTTGCATAATTTGCCCTGGCACTTGTTTTGAATAAAGGCAACAGTGCATGCTCAGAGCTTAAGCTCTTAATTACATGTTTTCACTCCAAGCCCTGTATTCAGAAAAATATGTCCTTATAACTACTGAATTTCTTTTTCAGATAGGAAACTGAGCATTTTGTTTTAATTAAAATTTTCAGTTGATGCATAAGAGTAGTCAAGACTAGATTTAGTTTTCTCTGCAACTAACCAAAAACTTAGTAGAGACTTTACATAAAATAAAAGTATGATTTCACATATACAACTAAAAGAGAAGCAACATATATCTAATTTTAAATCACCTTAATATGCCTCCTCAGGATATAGGATCTAATCTTTACTATTATACAAAATGTCTAGATCTCAATATCTAGCCAGGCAAATTCATGCACAGACGAGCAAAGTAACACAACAGTGAAAGGATGTAAAAAGCCTTTTTTTATTTATCACAACTCTTTCACAGAAAGGCACGGACGTCATACTCACAGAAACATTGATTACTTGCGATGAGAACTTAAGGTAAATTTAACAATAAATTCGAAAGATAAGCTGTAGTGCTAGACTTCACAATTTAATTTAACCTAACAGGCTGATTCAGCAATCTACACTGACGATCGACTAACTAAACGGCCAGAATGCATAGCTGCTACTAAGTAACAACTGGAGGACAAGATAGCAAAAGTGCATTACAACCGCGCGTACCATGGTACCAAACGCGTACCATCTAAACAAAAATTGAAAAACCCTAGTACCACCACCACATTTTACAATGATTTTTATCCAATTTCTCAATAAAAATATTAAAAAATATATATATTGCCATTTACACAACCTATTGGCTATTTGTATTAAGTATGCACATATTATAAAATAGATTAAATGTTAGCTATCATTTTTATTAGTTCTTTAATTCTAAAATTTAGTACGAAATTTGGACCTGTTTAAGAGAGATCTAGTTCTTTATGTCTGGTCTTATTTCCCTTAGTTTTAACCATAAATTAGGATCCATGTTTAATTTTATTTTGTATTTATTTTTCAAATATAACCTGAAAAAAATCTTTGTTCACACAAATAAGTTGTGCAAAAAGGCAATAAAAATTTAACAGCTTTATCTGAAATGCCTTTAAATTTTTTTTTTTTTTGGTTCTGCCGAAAGTTAACAAGTGTATTATTTTTGAAATCTTCAGTTAGAGTTCGATCGCAGGAAATTTTTGTGAATTGTTCTTTTTCTTTGCTAGATAAAATTTGAGGTATATTTGAGCAAAATGAACTTCAAATCCAATTTTCTTTTTCATAATTCTCAGGAAAATACATGTTGAAATTATTTATCAATGAAAAACAACGATTTTTAATGTCAGATGCTAATTCTTCTTTTCTTTTCAAATTATTTTCGATTAGAAAACTTTCTAAAAGCGGTAAAAAGCTTAAAATATTATTATCCAATCCTCTGATTATCAGAATGAGTTTTTTATCATTGCATTTATTTTTTCTGTAATGGTAAACAAACTAACACTTTATCCTTCTAATCCTAAATTTAATTCATTTAACTTTTCAAAATATCAACTAAATATGCTAAATGTACAAACCGTAATTCGCTATAAACATTTTTCCAATTTAGATTTTGAATCGCAGAGGAAAATTTGAATTTCTGATCGAAGTTCAAACTGATGATTTAAAACTTTGCCTTTGGATAATCATCTTACTTTGGAATGCAACATTTTCATAGCTCATCTCTTGGCATAAAATCATAAATATTCTTGAATTCAAATCCTGGCTTTTAATAAAATTAACAATTTTCACAGCTTGGTTCAGAACAATTTTGAGGTTTTCTGCGATTGTTTTGAGTAAATTTAGTTTCAGGTACAACTTTATTTATTTGAGAAATAATACTGGAATGATTTTCTGTTAAAGCCCGAGCTCCGTCACTGCATATGGCAATGGAATACCATCCTGAGACATAAAATTGTCGATTACTTTGTAAACTTCATTTGCAGTTGCTCTATCATGAAGAGATTATCAAAATTAAATACTCTTCGGAGATTTGTTTGTCTTCATCGAAATGTATGTAAACTAATAATTGAACAAAGTTCATTATATCAGTACTTTCATCCAATTGCAATGTGAATTACTCACTGTGTTTTATTTTTTGAATAAGTATCTCTTTTATGGATTTTGCCATTTCATTAATTCTTTGATGTACTGTATAATTTGGTAACGGAATATTTTTAAGTTCATTAGCTGCTTTCTTGTTGAATAATGTTAAAATGATATCTTTAGCTCTGGTAATATAAGGTTCATTAGCTGCTTTCTTGTTGAATAATGTTAAAATGATATCTTTAGCTCTGGTAATATAAGGTTTTCTCTAATAGTTTGAGCCTGCTCAGTCGGAGCAATTTTTAGGTTTACTAGGTAACTAGCTTTCAAAGCTTTCTCACTTGAAGTAACAAAACCTTTCATTACTTCTTTATTATTACCGGAAACAACACATTGAGGTTGAGAGTGCATTTCTTATCCATTCCAAGTAAATCCAAATGATAAATAACTTTCAATATATTTTCTAAAAACAGTTTTTCTTTTTTTCAATATTCTTAGTGCCCTGGATCCATCACCTGTGAATCATTACTTTTCTGCTTAGTCAAACGTTGGCGTTTTTTCTTTTTGTAAATCTAGGTTTGTTTTATTATTTTTCACAAATATTTAAATGCACAGTATATTAGGAGTTCTTCAAATGACACTATTTTAAAATCGCATATAAAAGTAAGGAATAAAAGCAACAAGATGGTAAAATACCTGCTGTTAAGAGACTGCAAATCAACGTAAAAAATTGATTCTAACTGAAAATAGAGCAGCAGTATGAGCCTAGAAATGGTGGTGACATGAAGTGTAGATATGCTAATAAATAGATCAATTCTAAAAGAATTAATGATATATTATTTTTTTATAGGAACTTATTTTTATTTCCTAGTAAATAAAGCATCCATTTCTATTACTCCTTTTAAAATTAATCATTGATGACAAATTTTGTTATGTCTATGGCTAAAAGAATATTTGTGAAAGTACAAATGGATTATTTTGCTATAGTGCATGAGCAGCTATTGACCTTGAACAAAGCTCAAATCGCATAAATTTACGATAAACAGGATGTTGGGGTATTTCATTTTTGAATTTCATAATTAAAATACTTTGTTTCTTTGCATACCACCGGTTGAGAATCGCTGGTCTAAATTATTAATTTCAGCAGTTTAAATACTCACCTTCATCCGAGTAATTTGCATCCTGGCGAGGAAATGTAAGAGGAAATAGAGAATTCAGAAAAGATACCAAAATTAAAATAACTGGTTAGTAAACTAAGGGAATCCCTCACCAGAATTTAACTATCTCATAACAAGGTTTCAAAAAGCGTGGATAAGATATTTAAATTCTAAACCTAACCATGAGTCAACCTTTACATTTTAAATATTTACAGAAGAAATGCCATTACACTTCCATACAATTGTTCTTACTTTTTGTCATCTTGGCTTCTCAGAGTGTAAATGAGATAAATTTCTTACCAATTCCTCGATTTTTTTTCTTTCTTCTGGTTGTGTGTGGTTCAGGTCTAGCTCAGGTGGTTCCACAGCTTCCTTGTGCCTGGGTTGCAATTTCAATTTCAGAGTTTCATGTTGGGAGTTGAGCTTAGCTCTAGCTGCTTGAAGAAATCTGTATTTAGAATCACCGAAGCCTACAAATTTCTAACAACAAAAAATATAGTTTTTTTTTAAAACTTATTTTTAACGTGGACGTTAAATGTGGCTTTGCCTGTACACGTGGACATCTTGCCCTGAGCTGCAGTGACTTTGACATTTTCTACACTAAATTGTTAGTATTTAAAAAAATTTTTTCAAAAAATATTTTTAGAAATAAAATTTTCTTGTGCCACTGTGTCTAACAAGGCACATTATTTAGCAAAATCTGAATAACTGATAAGGCCAAATTTTTTATTATCACCTTGTTTAAATGTAATTTAGAGGGATTTTCATATGAGCAGGGTGACTGCACCCTCATTACTTCAGCACTCTGGATTAGTTTAACTGCTGTTTTTCCTCCCCGTTTTTAAAGTCTTGCAGCCTATTTTGGTGATTGTTGAAATTTTTCTTATGTTGAAATTTTTTTTCGCTGTTAAAATTTCTTCTGTTTTCTGATATTGGCCCATAAAATATATGTTTAATCCTTGACTTTATCCTATTGCACACGTACTTTCAGCTGCCCTCCGACTTTAAATTTAACCTCCAGCTCAAACAACTGTTCCAAGGTGCTGAGGTTTCTAAATTTGATAAAATCTTGAATTTGGAGCAATAGTCATGGCAAAATAATCTTAATAGTTTTGGTATCAGGCCTTTTCTCATACAGTAAATTTGTGATTATAATTTAGCATAAAACGAATTCAGGTAATTCCTCGACTTTAAATTGGTACTTGCCGTACGATTCGGATTCGAGCTTTGCTCTATCTTTAACCACGGGGAATGCTTTCGCAAGCGCATTTTTGAAGCTTTCGATTTTCCAATCCCTTAACAAGCTTAGCTGTCCTCATAAAGCGGTGGTCACTGTTGTTATCTTCTGCAGTTTCGGGACTGAGTACAACAAAAAATAATTGCCCAGCTGTTTCAAGAAGTTAGTGACTGATGTCCTTCCGTTAAAGGTCACAGTGGGTTTGATTAAGGCTCTCATTGTGTCTACTAGGAAGCCAAACCCTACCCTTGGGTTTTCTGAAGCTATTGGAGCCTGCGACGTTACTGAGGCGAACCCAAATGTTACTTGATTTTCGGTTATTGGTCTGGATTTTTTTGAGCACCAGTTAATAGGATCTAACCTTCTTTACTATCATACAAAGTGTCTAGATCTCAAAGTCTAGCCAGGCGACTTCTTGCACAGACGTGCAAAGTAACACAACAGACAAAGGGTGTAAAAAGCCCTTTTTTATGTATCACAACTCTTTTACAGAAAGGTGCAGCTTTCATGCTAACAAAATCACGGACTACTTGTAGTGAGAACTTAAAGTAAATTTAACAATAAATTCAAAAGGTAAAATTTCACATTTTAATTTAACCTAACAGGCTGATTCAGCAACCTACACCAGCGCTAGACTAACTAAACAGCCAGAATACGTAGCCACTACTAAGCTAAGAGCTGGAGGACAAAATAGCAAATGTACACTGCACTAGCAAAATCATGCTTTGTCTAAACTGTTCATTTAAACCATTTAAATTCTCTTTCCCACCTGCTTTATTTGCATCTTGCCGAGGAAATGCAAGGAGAAATAGAAAATTCAGAAAAGATACCAAAATTAAAATAACTGGTTAGTAAACTAAGGGAAACCCTGCAGAGATGGCCATTTTCTGTGAACGAGGACCTGTTAAAAAAGCTATTGCTGAAAATCCACGTTAGTAGGAGGAGTGCATTCAGGAAATATCAGTGAGTAAATATTCCAAACAGTATGGTACGTGATAATTTGAAAAAAATCTGGGTGTGTAATGTGCTACAATGTGTGGATACCTGTACTTTAACCTAGCGAAATACGTTGAGTTCTGGTGTGTGATTCTTTGCTAAAAAGAAATAAAGGAGCTCCTTTTTTGGAAAGCTTTGATAATAATACAAAAAATTATATATATATATGTACTTTGATCATAGTATCATATTATATTATGCAACATTAACAGAAGAATGTACTGATATGGTCCCAAAAAGGACCTGTGATATCCCTTACCGGCTATTATTCTGCCTTAAGCATAATGAAAAACAGTTCAAGTGATCCTATTTATCATTTGAAGGAGTACTTATTTTACATTTGTCAGTAGTCATAATTTTACTACTATCATCAGATATAAAACGGCATTGATAGACATTTTGATTTTTCATTCGTGCAAGCATTGTCCTCGCTTAGCATGGACAGGAATATGTCCCCATTATTGACAGATTGTCATCACAACTCAGTAAGTTTACAGGGCAGCATCCATGGATGTTGTTCCTCTAATTTTTCATACAATTATTTGATTAAGATCACCCCGGGCTGTTCTGTCATCGAAGTGTTGGTGTCCAGAAATGCATTTTCTTAAGTGTTGAGTAAATAAAGAATGTTGAATGAGAGTATTTAACATCCAGTGTTCAGTGAAATTATTTTGGCATCCTTTTTGCAAAGTTCTTTTCATTTTGCATTAAAAAAAGTTTATGCATTAGTGAAAAATAAGTGCTTACAAAATAAGCCAGTGTAAATATTTTTGTTATAAAACTAGAGGTTTTTTTTTCCTGATTCGAGTTTTGTTATTTTGAGAGGATTATTTCTCCTTTCGCAATTTTCATCTGTAACGTATGACATCTGTGACTGGACACAGCTGTAAATGAGTTATTTCTTATTCTGTTTGTGTTTATTTGGAGATACTGTGCGTACTGAGAGCATATTTTTTAGAAACCAATACAAAAAATGGTTGAATATATTGGTTTTAAGTAAGCAAAGATTTTTGATCTGCATTTATGTTACAAAATATTTTCTTTTTTCAAATAAAAGCGTAAATATAGAGTAAATACTGAGGAGGAAAATGAATGTTTTAAGTTATTCAACACAGAAGCTTCAAAGAAAAATACGATACAGCATTGGAGATTATTTACAAAGGCTTGTAATGAGTTTAAAGAGAGAGGGAGGAAATTAAGATGTAAATAAAGTCACTAATTGAAGAAATGGCTGAATTGGTGACAGACTCTGATGAGAAAGTTAAACAACTGTTCCCTGAGTATGTTGATGAAAATTTACATGAGGCAGAAATAGATGAATCAGAGAGTTATATTGATCGCAGGCATAATTTAGAACAAAAACGCAAACAATTAATAGCACGAGAGAGAGAAAGTTCTCTTCCTTATTTCAACATAGTGAAAAATTCGTCATTGAGGTACACCCAAATTCAACTGCCCACATTTAATAGAAAGGCTAGGAATTGGCTATGTTTTGGAGACAATTTAAAAAAATCCAGGGTTCGTACGGTCCTTAAGAGTCCTTAAAAGTCCTTAGGTTTTTTGGAATCGATTTTTGGTCCTTAAAAGTTCTTAATTTCAGCCAAAATCAGCAGAAGGTCCTTAATTTTAATCATCTGAAATTTCTGTCTGTTTTTACGACTGCCAGCTTGAGTGTGAATTAGCATTTTGGAGGAATATTTTTGGCGATTCACTGACATATATGATTATCTTTTGAATGGATGAATGGGTTCATGTGTTATAATTTGTTCTTATTTCTAATATAAATAGTGGAACATTCGAGTTTCTAAGCAAGAAGTGAAACATAAGCATTTCGAAATTCCCCCTTTTTTTTTTGTAATGAAGATCTCTTAAACAACTTTTCGCTTTTGGTGGTGTGAATTTTTTTATTTAACAGTTCTAAATTTGGTGACATATCAACATTTTGGCGATTTTAAGATCAGTTTTTATAGAAAATTTTTAATTCCGAGATCTGAGAATTTTTCGACGATTTTTTTAGTACATTGTAACAGTAATACACTCATGTCCATAAATTAAGGATAATGCAAAATCAGGCAAAGGAAGAGTTAGAAGCAAAACAAATTTGACTTATTTGTAAAGCTTATTTATTAAACAAAAGGTAAAGAGCAAAAAAAGATGCTATATGTTTGATATTATTAAAAAAATTAGCGATTTTTTTCTCCCTGGAGCAAATTACAAAAAAAAAACCTATTTACAAAAAAACAATATTACATGGTTGGTATGATTGTTAATACATTGTATGTCTCCCAGATGATGCAATACAGTCCGTACAATGCCTAAGCATGCTGAGTATCAAATTATCGATCTGATCTTGGGGGATATTACACCACTCAAAAAGCAGTGCTCTCCGAAGTTCCGGTAAACATGTAGGAGGAGGTTGACGGGCTGCAACTCGTCGGCCAAGCATGTCCCACACCTGCTCTACTGGATTCAAGTCCGGTGAGAATGTTGGCCAGTCCATACGGGTGATATCCTCTGATGGAAGGCATTCGCTTACGATGTTTCCACAGTGAGGACGGGTTTTGTCATTCATAAACACAAATTGTGCGCCCATAGCGCCCCGAAACAAATGTACATGTTGTTCCAGAATGATGTCCCGATAGATTTGGCTTGTCATGGTTCCAATTTGAACATGCAGGTCACTTCTGGAACCCAGAATAATTTCACTCCAAACGAGCACTCCTGCACCACCGTAACGGTGTCGTTCAATGATGTTTTCTTGGTGGTAACGGTATCTGGAACTCTTCATATGAAAGTCCGGCGAGAATCAGACTGCAAGCTAAACCTAGACTCGTCGGAAAGCATCACACAAGCCCACTGTTGCGGTGTCCACAATGCATGCTCTCTACTCCAGGCTAACCGCAAGCGACAGTGAGTTGCAGTAAGTGGAACCCATCTGACAGGTCTACGAGCATATAGACCAATCTTCCCTAAGCGACTGTACACGGTCTGCCTTGAAATTGTCGTACCAGTGGCTGAAGAGAGCTGACGAGACAGGCCTGAGGCTGTGCTCCGCCTGTTTCTTTTGGCAGTAACTGCCAAATACCGGTCCTCATTTGGCGTTGTAACTCTGGGGTGACCTGTGCCGTAACGTCTACTCACATTAGCCTTATCTTGGAATTGTTGCTAAAGCCTGGAGATGACACTCTGGGCAATTCCAAGTTCGTCTGATACTTCCAGTTGGGTACGCCCACATTCCAGACGGCCGATAATTCTACCACATAAAAAATCATCCAAATGAGTCCTTTGTGTCATAACTTTGCACTGAAATGCTATAAACAGTATATATGACGTCCTTTGTGTCATAACTTTGCACTGAAATGCTTATAAAGCACCTGCGAACAATTTTACTTCTTTGCCTGTATTCCTTATATATCACTCTCTTACACTCTCGTCATTATGACGTACAATCGGTGTCATCTGGTTACTTCCTGAAATTTGCATATGATTCTTGAAGATGTGTGTAGTGATTTTACAGGTGATATATTTATTTTAGAGTTCGATTTCCGCGTGACTTCGAATTATCCTGAATTTATGGACATGAGTGTAAATTCCATTAAAATAATGGTAATATATTTAAATTATGTTTAAAAAAACATTGTAATAAAATATTTTTATTTTTTGCTGTCATAAAGTTCCATTTTAACTTATTATACAATATTTTGAATCTGAGAAATAAACAAGGTATAATGCTTTAAAACACAATTTCCGAAACAGTTCTTACTAAAAGCGAAATTAGCTATGTAATTAATTAAAAATGTTTTCTTTTTAATTTTTTCATAGTAAGAATTTATCCCACGTAATTGTCTGAGAATATTCAGGAATCTCAGAATATGCATCAATTTTCTCTATAAAATTTATTTTACACTTTTTCTATTTTTCAAAATATTTCTGGCTTTTGACTATTACAGAATTGGTAGCTATAATTTTTCTTTAGGATTTTAGACATTGCAGCTTGGAAAGTTTAGGAGGATTTGAAGGCAAGATTTATAGACCCCCGATTGTAGAAGATTCCAGTAATATGTGACAAAATTAAAAATGTCTCCATGGTGTTAACACATAATGGATGTATTTTACAGAAAGTTTGTGATGCATTTCTTACGTTTTCGAGGACGCCTTGAAGAACAATGAAAACATAATATTTGTATGTTTTACTTCTGATACTAGAATCTTTTTCTTAACATGTTTATCTTCCCTTTATTTTCTCTACTTTTCAGTGGGCACAAGCATGGAAAATATCAGAAATGTTTCTAATCTTATCACATGGACAGGCATTACAGAAATGTATTTTTTTATTAATAAAGAAATTGAAAACTGACAATTTAAAAGATTCATATAATATGCCTTAATGCATCATACAGAACTGGCGCTAGGCATATTTCCACCTGATGCAATCTCTGTGAATCTTAAGTTCTGCTGCGTAGTGCCTTTCTAAATTTTGCTTCCAGTGCCTGTTCTAAATCCTAAAAGTTATGACATTTCTAGATTTTGTTGCTTAGTTTGTCAATAAATTCTAAAATTTCTGCCACATCAGCTCTATAACCAGCCCTTACCATATGTATTTCATAGTTCTTCTGAATTTTGATATTGCTAAAGAAATAAAATTAGCAGCTTTTTCTATACATTCTAAATGCATTTAGTTTTTTTAGAATAACAGAAATCCTTTAATTAAATCCAAAAATTCTAAACAGAAAAGGAAATGTGTTGAAGAAAGAGACTGAATAATACATAAAGAAAATTATTCTTCAAAGATATGTACAATTATTATTATATAAATTACCCAGTTATGATTTCAGCCTGTAGTATAGTTTCCCATTTCTGTTTCCACATATGATAAGAGTTACTGAGCCAGCTTAAATTAAAACTAAATTGTATAGTCTTTGACCACTAGTCCACATTTTTAGTTTGAATTTGACTGTTCTTGTTTAATTACATTACCACGAGCTGTAACTGATTTTGTTAACATCAGAACATGCCTTTATGTTCTCTTTTTAAATAAAAGGCTTATTTAAACCTTTGTCTGACACTGTAGTTACTTTCAGACATAGCGATAATTTTCTTCACGTCCGTCGGGAGGTTTTGGACTATTTAACTTTTACCAGATCAGTAAACCCTCATAACTATATTGTAGAGAGGTTGACAAGTTAGGAGATAAAGCACGCAGAAATTAGTGAGAACACTGGTTTGCGTATTGAGACAATTTTCTGATTGTTAGAAAACATGCTTGAAGAGAAGGAAATTGATTTAAATTAGCCAAAATGTCTGGGAAGGCTTCAAATTAAAAAGACGCATAAATATTTTGTTGTTACAAAACATGAATGTTTTGTAGCTTTTAATGTGCAATTATCCTAATACCTTTTAAAAATCAATGTCATAAATTACATGTATTTTAAACTTTGAAATTTTATTAGATTGTGATTTTAATAGGGCTTTTTTTAACAACTATTATTAAAAAAATAAATAAAATTTCATATTGGCTATGTAAATCCATAATGACTAAGGTTATATAACTACCTAATTTAATTATTTATAACTAACTGCTTACCTTTAAAAAATTACCTCTGCATATTAAAGCGAGTTATTGCCTTTCATTAATAATTACCGTGGCCACAAGATAAAACACAAAAATGTAAAAAATCACGTAAAACGTATTCTTTGCATCAAGTGAGACTTAAAACAATACAAAACAACTTACCACCTGTGGTGCTTTAGTGGTTTATTGGACCTACACGAAGCTACGACACTAACTGTGACAGACAGAACTCGGCTAACTTTCTAATCTTGCCAACCATGCCTACATCAGGCCTTTTAGGTTAGTTGTAATCAGCAGGTCTTTCTTTAGACAAGCAGCAGCGGTGACAGGGCGATCTTTTATGAATCATACTGAGTATGATCTACTTCTAATTTTAATCTATGCCGCTTGACATAAAATCTACTTGCTATTTACTAAACCTCTAGACTGAGCAAGTATGTGACAAAAATGAAGCATTAAAAAAATCATAAAACTAACTGTTAGCAAAACATAAATAAAATGTCACTTATTTTCTTTCAAATATGTCCAACTATTATAAATTTAAAATATTTAATGCTGCTTGATACATTTCATAAAGTTGATTTTATTCTCAAACTTATTAATAATTTTGTTAATTAATTCATGTTTAATAATTATTCATCCTACTTACGGATCTATTTTCTTTTTAGGATGGTATTACACAAATGAAGTTCAGGCATAGATAATATTTTAAACTGAATTTATTCAATTCCCATTTGTTCATAGGTCCTTAATTTTTTTCATTGATTGTCCTTAAAAGTCCTTAAAAGTACTTAATTTCCATGCGCAGAAATGTGTACGAACCCTGAAATCAAAAATGATCCAAATTTAGATTTGCATAAATTTTCTTTATCAAGCTATGGAGAAAGGCATAGCAGAGGAATTAATCAAAAGTTTTCTTACAGGCGATACCGGCTCTGAAAAGCTGGTTAAGCAATTACAATTTTTTTTTTTTAGAAATGAGGAATTATTAATTCAGGTGTATATTAGAGATTTGTTAACAGTAGATCTTCAAAAACAAAACACTGAGAGAAAATTCTTTGAGAAAATTTTGACTTAATACATTCAGTGCACTTCTTGGAATCGCTATGCTTCCATGCTGTTTTTCTTAGTAGACTCTTCTCTACTGGAAGTAACTTTAAGAGTATGGGAATTCTACTAAGCTGTAAATCGTAGGAAGTGTGAAGTGGATATAGAAGAGGAACAGAATCCTACATTAGTGGCAAGAAATTATTTAGATTCCCCTTTAGAATTTCTCCAAGATGAGGTTAAGGCAGAAGAGAGAATAAATCTTGCATCACAAAATTTTAATTTTTCAAGAACAAAATTGAATTTTAAAGGTAATGACAAATTTAACCCTAATAAAAGGTTTGCAAGTAATAAACTGAAATATAGGAATGTGCAGGTTCCAAATGCAACTGATCTTTTAACTTCTCCCAGAGGACCGAAACGATGTATACTTTGTTCAAACTTTTACAATTCTGAAGACAGACTGTATTAAAACTAGAAAGGTGGCACTGAAAGAAAGAGAATTTTATAGAAAAATCTCGTTGTTGTTTCTTATGTGTAAAATAAGGGCATCATGCCTGCCAGTGTAATTTGAATGCAAGGTGCTTATGTTGTGGTAAGAAACATCACATTTTCATATATCAAAGTGTTTGTCAAAAGCCATTTGTTGATCTTTCCTAAAAAAGAGACAGAGATGCCAGCTAACAACTCAAAAAGATCAAATGCTTGTCAATGTGATACCATCTCCAAATGTAATGTTGCAAATATTGATCGTACACCTTAGAGGTAATAATTGCGAAAGGTGCAAGGCAAGAGCAGTAATTGACAATGTTTCAGCGTCTCAACGTTTCTATTTACTGCAAGACACTGCTAAAGAGATAAGATATCAAGCCCAAAGTTATGCATACTTTCAGCATTCAGTTTTTGGCAGAAATAACACAGGGGTGTGTCAACACAATGTATTCACATTATTTTTAACAAGTATTAATAGAATTTATAATTGCAATTTTAAAGTTTTGAATCAGCCTGTTATCTGTGAGACTGCCACCTTTAGCCCATAAATTTAGTGCAAAAAAACTTTTAATGATGTTCCTATTTTTGATAGTAATCAAGTTCTAAATGAGATGTTTATTGGTGCTGATATAGCAGGTAAACTCCTGAGGAGTGGTTATAAGATGTTACGTGGACTGTCAGCAGTTTAGACTAAAGTGGAATGGATCAAATGACAAAAGCTTGATCAGAAGAGAGTAGTACATTGTTAATGATTACTTGTTTGTTATCATTGAATAAATCAGTTTAACAATTATAGACATTAGATACTCTTGGCTTTAATGATCCTTCTGTGCCAAAAAACAAGAATAGAGCTTTGTGAGTCTACTAGAAGGAAATTTTTAGAAACTGTTAGTGTAGAAAACAATTGTTTTGTTGTGTGTTTACCCTGGATAGAAGATCATCCACCTTTGATAATTATAAAGCTCTGAAAAGGCTCATTACAACAGTAAAACATCTGAAACTACAATCTTTGTATGAGGAAGGCTTCAAGAGTTGGCTAAAGGAAGGAATTATGGAGGAAGTTCGAGATCAGAAAAAGGTACTGGCACATTATTTATCACATCGTCCAATTATCAAAGAAAACAGTTTGACTAAAATCAGGCCAGTTTTTGATGTATTTACTAAGTGAAAGGATCGCCTAGCCTTAATGACTGACTGCCTAGTGAAAGGAGAGAATCTTACTGAGTTTTATCCATGTATTTTGACACATTTTGTGCTGAAAGGATAGGGATTATTACTGATATGTATAGAGCTTTTTTACAAATAAGTATTTTACCTACTGTTAAATTATCTATAGTTTTTATAGCAGTGCAGCAGTAGAGGATGCAATTGAATATAGATGTCAGGTGGTATTTGGGGTGCCATGCAGCTCATTCCTTTTAAGGTTCTACTATTCACTACCATCTGCAAAATATCCTAAAAGAAATGCAGTCTGATAATTTGTCATAGCCTGAAAGTATTGTTTAAAAGCTACTCAAGAGTTTTACATTCACAGTTGTGTTACTAGTGTCAGATACTCAAGTGCAAGTCAGATATGAATATTTTCATCAAAGTTTCAATTGATGTAATGGCAGAGAAAAAATTTTTAACTTAGAAGGTGGAATATACAGACACTAATGTTCTGTACTCAGCTGAGACAAATATATTGGGTTTGGTTTAGAATAAAATGTCTGACACTAGTATGTACATATAAATATTAGCAACTTGAGCCTAGAGAAAATTACTACAAATAACAATTCTTTCTGCTGCGCTTAAAATATTTAACTTGATTGGTTTAACATTTCCTGTATATGAAGCCGTAATTGTTGCTTCAGAAAATTTGGAAAATGATGTTAACATGAAGTATATTCTGAAACAGAAATTCACTTCTTAAAATGGATCAAAGATCTTGTTCATTTGAGGAGCATACATTTGCCAAGATTCATTGGAGATGAAGAAACTAACCAGTGCTATGTACATTTTTTCAGTGATGCCACCAAAGGCACATATACTGTTGTAGTTCTAAAGGAGGATAGAGACCAGTACTGATATTAGAGTTAGATTTTTTTCAAGCTGGAAGTAGAATTTTCTCTTACAGTGAAAAAAATTGCTAAGCCAGAGTTACTTGCTGCCACTGTTGCCTCTTGACAGTCTGTTTCTGTGCTAGCTGAACTGAAATATTATAAAAATTGTCTTTGGACAGACTCTTGTAGTGCTTTAGCTTAGATCACACATGAAGAAAGAAACATGGTGAATTTTCATATAAAATAGAGTCAAAGGAAATCGGAGAATTACTGATAAAAGAGATTTGGAAACAAGTACCTGATATAAAAAATCCACTTGATTTACCTGGTAGAGGTTGTTCGGCACAATATTTACTAAAAATGAAATGCTGGGATGGGCCCCGCTGGTTATATTTTTATCATGAAGAATGGCCAAATACTAATTTCAATATGGATGAAGAGGTTGCCAGAGAACAAAAAAGGGTCTGTGACTTCATCAGCAACAAATTGTATAATGACAGCAGATTCAGAGAGTAATACCATTGATTGACATTACAGGAATTTTTCAAAGTATAGCAAAATACTAATTTCATTGCCTGGATTTTCGAAAAACTGTCATATCCCAAAACATGAGCAGAAGCATGGTCACCTTGACTCCAGAGAAATTTTAGGAGGTGAAAACGAAGTCATTAAGTTAATTCAAGCTGAATGCTTTCTAAATGAATGGAATGAGAAGATGAGAAGTTATAAAAGATTTGACAGCTCTTAACCTGTTCATGACCAACATCCCGTAGGCTCGACACAATGATTCCGCTCTTACCAGCCCAGCCTTGCGTCTACGTGAAGAGCTTCAATCAGTCTAAGCCCAGCTTCGCTTATGTGTAATTTGAAAATGGGATGATTTATTTGAATTTTTAAATGCCCTTTTTTTTTTGTTCTTTGCTCTTGACATTAATAGAATGCGGGAAAGTGCGTCTAGCTCAATATTTTCATTTATGTTATTTGCTTTTTTTTTTTTTTTTTTTAGGAGAATGTGGGAAAATGCATCTAACTATAGCAGGTGTAATGTCACCGAACTTCTGCAAAGGAAAAACTCAGACCAGTAAAATGAAGTACTATTAATTAGTAGTAAAGTAACATTACAGCATTATTACAGAAGGGGAAAGACATCAGCTTTAGTGATGGAGGATGTGTCTTACTCACTCGGCGTTTCTCATAAAAAAGCCATCCTTGTCCTGTGGGCCGATCCTTGTTTTGAATTATTCCACACACAGCAGAATTTTTAAATTGGAATGTATAACGGATAATTATTGCTTAATTTTCTTTTAAATTTTGTATTTGTAATTTTATTTTCATGTGTATAGGTATAATTTTAGCATTTTGCGTGTTTCATTTATGTCTATTAATGTGATGTGCTTTATACGTAGCGTATTCGGAAACTAAGTACCGTTTCATTCTAGCGCTGTCGCCGTGCTGTGGTAGGTGTCGCGCGCATGCGCACTAGTCTTTCTTGCTCACTGACTTTCAATTGTCGCCATTTTGGTTGCTCTATGTTGTGTTTTCAGTTTCCTGTGCACATTCAAAATGTTTAAGACAATTAGTTCTCCAGCTGACTGTGAGATTCGTGCCGTGATTTAATTTTTGAACGCGAGGAATGTTAAACCGGCCGAAATTTATCGTCAAGTGTCAGAAGTTTACGGTGAATACGCGATAAGTGATGGAATGGTGAGAAAGTGGGTAAGAATGTTTAATACAGGTCGAACAAATGTCCACGCCGAGGCTCGGAGTGGTCGGCCTTCTGTTGTCACCAATGATTTGGTAAGGAAAATTGATGAAGCAATTCATGAGAACAGACGCTTCACAATGACAACTCTTTCAGAGGCATTTCCACAAATTTCACATACTGTTTTGTTCGAAATTGTGTCTGACCGCTTGAATTATCGCAAACTGTGTTCCCGATGGGTTCCAAAAATGCTCACTGATGTTCACAAAACAAAGCGACTTGGTAGCGCCCTGACATTTCTCATACAGTACAGTGATGAGGGAAAAAACTTTTTAAACAAAATTTTGACAGGTGATGAAACTTGGGTGTGTCATTTCACACCAGAATCGAAACAACAATCGATGGAGTGGAGACACACTCATTTTCCGAAAAAACAAAAGTTCAAAGTGACAATGTCATCACAAAAAATCATGTGCACTGTCTTCTGGGATAGGAAAGGCGTTTTGCTTGCTGAATTTCTTCCCAGAGGTGGAACCATTAATGCGGCACGATATTGTGAAACTTTAACAAAACTAAGGCGTGCCATTCAAAACAAACGAAGAGGAATGCTCAGTAAAAGAATTGTGTTGCTCCATGACAATGCTCGGCCCTATACTGCTGGTGTCACTCAATCGTTAATTCGAGAGTTTCATTGGGAGCAGTTCGATCACCGGCCGTACAGCCCAGACTTGGCGCCGTCCGACTATCACTTGTTCCTGAACATGAAGCGCAAGCTTGGTGGCAAGCACTTTGGATCTGACGATGACATGAAAAATTCTGTGTAGTTGTGGTTATCGAAACTGGCGGGAAGTTTCTTTGACGATGTTATACAAAAACTGGTCACCCGCTATGACAAGTGTTTGATCATTGGCGGAAACTATGTTGAAAAATAGTTTAAGACATGTATTTTCATGTAAAAATAAAATTGGATTCAAAAAAATTGTTTTACTATTTTTTTTTCAAAACGGTACTTAGTTTCCGAATACGCCTCGTATTAATATGTATTAAGAATTAGTATTTTAAATATATAGCTTCAAAAATTGATTTCATTATATTAGAATGCTGATATTATATGAATTTTGTTTTTGTAAAATTAAGCTTAACTGCTGAAAATGCTTGGGCGAGTGGCAACATTCCATTTGGGGGGGGGCCCTGTGACTGCGCATTGTTCTATGCGCACAGGTCCTCAAGGGGTTAAAGGTAAAAATGGTATTATCAGGCTAGACCAACTTATTAAGTTGACAAAATAGTGAAGATTTCAAGATGCCAACAGTTCTATCATATTATGAAGTCATTAAAAGATTACTATTATTAATTTATCATCATGGGAAACATTCTCATGCAGGAACTCAGGATTCTTATAAACATACTAAGAGAGAGATTCAGGATTGTCGATGGTAGAACAACAACACAATCCAAAGTTTCGAAGTGTGCAATATGCAAAAGGTGTTCTAAGAAACTGAACACTGTCACTGCACCTTTGTCAGAACAGAATATGTGAAGCTTCTGTTTTCGAATTTCATGGAATAACCTTGCTGGCCCAGTACGCTTGAAAGGAAATCAGAAGTCATGGATTTTCTCATTTACGTGTACCGTCTATCAACCCATGCACCTTGAGTTAATAACTTCGCTCTCAACAGAAGCCTTGTTAATAACTGTATAGATTCATAGCTCGAAAAGAGAGAAACAAAATTATCTATTGCAATAAAGGCACAAACTTTATTGGAGCTTCAAACTTGTTTCAGAATTTAGATTTTAATTGTATTGCTTTTGATAATTTGTTTTAGCAAATGGAGTGGAAATTTAACCCACCTACTGCCTCCTGATGGTGTGGTTGGTGGGAGAGTGATAGGAATGTTTAAATATTTATTGAGGAAGTTATTAGGTCATACTTATTTAACATATGAGGAAATGGCAGCAGTGCTTTGTGCCTGCGAGGCAGTTATCTATCTATAGGTAGTTATTCTTGTCCGTTGACTTTACTGAGAACAATGCATATGTTCTTTTGAGTTCTGAAATGTTTTTGTAAGAAATCCGAGCATGTGGAACTCCAGATTGTGTTGCAGACCATAAGAACATAAATAGAAGGGCAAGGTATAGAAAATTGTTGCAAGACAACATGAGAAAAAGATTTTGAAGTGAATATCTAGGAAGTCTTATTCAGAAATCAGAGACTAAAAGGTCATATCAAATAAATATTGTTGATATTGTTTTAATTGAAAATGACAGCACTAAAAGGATCAGTTGGCCTCTTTGGAAAATTATTGAGATTATATGAGGCAAAGATTGTATAACAAGACTGGTTGAAACTTGAAACAACACATGCAAAGTTTCTTAGACCAATTCAACATTTGTACTCATTAGAAATATCTGTAATCTTATCACCTTCTCAAGAAAGGTTCCCATTTCAGTGGAAGATGAGTTAAAAATACCTAACTGTGAAAATGGGAGTCCCATGCCAGTGGTTACCAGAATGGGATGGGTAGTTGAAATCCCCAAAAGACTGAATTCATGACTTTAATATTCATATCCATTTTTATATATTTTGTAAATATTTGTTTAAATTATACCTAACGTGTATTGTTCAGTTTTCTTGTAAATATTATTGGCGTTTTAACGTCATCATGTAAGTTAATCTTTTGAGGTCAAATGTTAACTTAGATGGGAGGATGTGCAGAAATATATTCACTTTAAGTAAATGAAGAATGTAGAGTGAGAGCATTCAAATTCCATGGTTGAATGAAATGTTTTACGAGATCATTTTGGCATCCTTTTGCTGAGTTCTTTTCATTTTTAAGTTAAAAAAATTTATCTACTAGAGAAAAATAAGTACTTGACAGAATAAGCCAATATAAACACTTTTATGTCATAGAGTTTATTTTTTCTAATTAGAATTTTGCTATTTCAAGAGAATTGTTTCTCCCATTGCAGTTAACATCTGTAACAGATGGTATAGCAGGATCAATGAAATTTGCCTGATTTACAGATATATTGCATGATTTATACTCACAGCCAAAGGCAAATATAGGGTAGGACACTTGCTGTTACAGATACAGCTCAGTAGACCACCTATTGTGAGAATACCATTTTCTTTTTGTATGAAGGAAGTCCTTGAGTGTTGTATAAGGTAAAGGGAATTAATATATTTGAAAACAAAGCTCAGAATGTGACATTAGCTGGCATTATTATATATATAAACTGTATGAAATGTAAACAGGTATTATTCTTAATATTATATATTTATTTTTGTAGGAAAATTGTACTGAGCTTGCTTACCTGTTGCAATGCGGACATCATGCAGCATAGCTGACCTACGTAGTGCAAAATTTCTTCATGGTCTTACAGTGGCAGAAAAGAATAAAAAATGCTTGACATTTTATAACAGTAACAAGTATCGTGTTGGTGGAAGGTAAGCCCGCCAGTTTTCTTGTGTGAGCATTTTAAAATCGATTTTGAGGTATTATTGAGTTCAAAAATTTTGTTTTGCATATGATTGAGTATTTCATATCGAAAGTATTTTTTAGCCTCTCTTAGAGAGTTAAAAATTCATGATTTTCAGCAATGAGAAATTATGAATGAAATATTAAGTGTAGTTTACAAATTTCACTTGGACACCTGTTACTTGCATTATTGATATTTCCATTTGTCTTAAATGTGCATACATGATATATATGTGGGACTTATCTGCATTATGTTGCAATCACCCACACCTCTTGTCAGTGAAGCAACTTATGCTGCATACCAACAAGAAAAGCATCTCCTTCAAGGCACTGGTGCCAGTTGGAGTATATTCCATATTTTTATGCTTCTCATCTAATACATTGTACTAGAAAGTGATAAATAGCTTAGTACTTTGACACTTTTGGTGTTGGAATTCATAATATGATTCAGCACACTGCTTTTTTAAAAACTGCTTTTACCAAATGCATGATCTAATTTTGCCTAAGAAGAAAATTTATATTCTCTTAAAATTGATTGGTGAAGTACTTTATAACAATAGTAGCTTCTTATGTCATGAATTAGTAGCTCATGTTTCATATAGTAGCATAGTAAATGTAATGTGTGGCAAGAAATATATATATATATATATATATATATATATACCATTTAATATGGGAAATGAAATATATGAGAGAATTACTTAAGGATTGTAAGAACCATGATCCCCTACCTATTTTCATTTTATGAATTTGTAAATTTTATAATACAGTACAAAGTCCATAATCCAGAATGATCTATAATCCAGACCTCAAAGACACAAACTTCTTTTGTGTATGCTTTACACATGCATATTTGATTTTTTTCCTTCCATAATAAAACACGTGGAGATTTTCGAAAACGGCTGAGATTGCAATCTTGTTTTCTTCCCTCCCCCTAAGGTATGCAGTAGCAGGTGCAGTTTCTCCAAATGCATTGTATCAGTTTACTGCAGACAGGTTATCCTAAGAGGTTTCTTATCGTTTGGTTGCTCGTGACATTTTGTTGTTGATTCTTTTGTAGTACAGTGTGCTTTTAGGCTTTAAACAGCAATAAAAGTGCAGGAAAGCTTTCAGCAGCAATAAAGGTCCTATAAAAATAGCAGAAGTAAACAAAATCTCGCTCGTCATCATAACAAAGCCAGAAAGGCTTGTTGGTCTGACCTTCAGAATAATTTTATAGAGAATGGGGTCAAAGGCCCGAGGCTCGGCGACATTTGAATTCGGTTGGTTTACCTGAGACTCAAAAATAATCCTGACTGTTGACACTTGTTCGGTGCATACTTCACTTAAAGTTTTAGTGAAAGATAATGTATCCGTATTATTCTTTCCTCCAAACTGTACGTCTATCATTCAACCTATGGATATGGGAATAGTGCACGCGTTGAAATGCGAATATAAAGTAGCATTTTAAAAATCTATGTTAAATTTCTTGAACAATGGCAAGACTATTCAAGAATTTTTGAAATATTTTAGCATAAAATCTGCTGTGTGGAGCATCAAGATCGTGGGAGGATGTGCCTCCAGTTACGTTAAAAAATGCTTGGCATAATTTATGGCCAGCTACCATATTTCATGGTGAGAACGATGAAGATGATAGCCGCGAATTTGAAGGTTTTCGGACATCGCAAACTAAAGGTGAAATTTTCCAGTTATTGGATTATGTAAAGAAATGTGGAAAAGGGATAATAAATGAAGATGATATAACAGAAATTTTCATTGCGATGATAATGCCCCAATCATCGATCAATTAACGGATGACGAAATCTGTAGATGGTTCTAGATCCAGACAATACCGCTCCCGATAGTGAAGAAAGTGACAGAGAGGTTATTGAAAACGAAAAAATTTCGATTGACAAGTTAGTTGGTATTCTTGACACAGCAATTACAGGACTTGAACAGTGGAACTTTGTAACTGAACAAGAAATTATGTCTCTTTATAGAATTAAAGAGAAAGTGTTAGCACAAAAAATGAAGCAACTTAAACAACTTACATTGAAAGAAATGTTTAATAAAGTAAACAAATAAATATTAAGCTTTTTATTTGTAAAATTTGATACCCTTTAGATCATAATTGCCCTTTATTTCATAAATTACTGTTTCATATTTTTAATTGTATAATTTCTGCGTGCCATCTTACTAGATTTAAATTGATGATCTATAATCTGAAATCGCCGAGGTCCCGACGAGTCCGGATTACGGACTTTGTGCTGTATACATTTGGAACAGAAAAATGTTACTTTTTCTGTTCCAAATGTATGTTATAAAATTTACAAATCCATAAAATGAAATTAGGTAGGGGATCATGGTTCTTACAATCCTTAAGTAATTCTCTCGTATATTTTGTTTCCCATATTAGGTGGTATAAAAACTTTGCAGCAATATGCGCTGATTTTTCTACTACTTTTTCTAGTTTTTTTCTCTCAACGACAAATAGAAAATTTGTCAACTTTCTCAGCATATATATATATATATATATAAATATATATGTAGTTGATAGAAAGTAGTAGATGAACAAGAGACCTATTAGTCAAGAATTTTGCGCATTGAGCTGCAAAATTAAGATTAAAGCCAAGTTAAGGGAGCAAAATTCCAAAAGCAATCGCCTAAAAGTAAATGATAGACATGTTCCTTGCAAAAAGAGAAAGGCGATTGCCTAAAAGTAAATTTCATACCCACTTACTAAGGTATAAAAATTTAAACAAATTGATTACTCAAAAGAATAATGCAAAAAAAAAAAAACTATAAACTAAATGCTGGTATTTATGAAAATCAACATTTAAAAAATTGTAACACGTAGAAAAACATTTAAAGCACAAACATAATTAAAATTAAAAAACCAGAAAAATACCCAAAAATGGCAGTAAATGGCAATTGAGCCTACGTTGAGCTTTTGTGGACTAAGGGAAAAGCACTATAGCTCGTACATAGGTAAACCTCATTACGCGTTTCGTCAAACAACAATAGTTGAGACAAAAGCGAAAAAGTTTTTTTAAACAGATAATAATCTACATAATACTAAGGTCTCAATTCTTATCGTTTCTTTTCCCGATGCGCCTGCCATAAAATTTTAAAACGAATGTACTACAGAGTAACATTTAAAAAACTTGAAGCTAGTGTACAAATAAAAAAAAAATATAATATATATATATATATATATATGTGCTGTTATTTTAAAGTTTATTCTTTAGGTGGGAATGGGTGCTTCATATATTTTTCATATTATTACGGATATTTTTCAAAAAACTGAATAATTGGAAATTGTATATTGTGCCTAATTTGCCTTTTCATAGTTTTTCTTTTCGTTGCTACTGCAAAGAAATATTTCTCTATTAGATTTATTGTTATAAGTTTGTATTTTCATGTAGTTTTAATAAATAGTAGATAAAAGTGAAAATTGGCCTTCAAATATTTTGATTTATTTATGTAGGGTTATGGGATCAAAAGCTTGAGATCAATATAAACTATTCTAATTTATTATCTACAGTATAAACTATTTTAATTTATTATGTAATTACTAATATGAATGAAAGATGATAAAAGATGAAATGAACATATAGCTATTAATAGATAAAATTGTCATAAGCATTGATTAACCCCTCACAAAGATTTGTAAGTCCATAACAGTTCACGTAATACTGAGTAATTCTCGCACACCATCAGTTTCTTAACAGTCCTACAGGCACGTAAGCTCATGCCTTGAGAGAATACGTATATTCTCATCCATGGCTAGCTATAGACAAGCATCATCCGCTTGGACCTGGAACCTAAGCCTTGAAGGAACCCGTCTGTTCCGTACCAGGTCTGGCACTCGTCTACCTCTGGGTGTTGTCTTCGCTGCTCTGCGATGTGCTGGGCTGGCAGCAGATGACGTCACCTCGCTGGCGGTTTTCATTTCTCACAGTTGGCCATCCATCCAACAGACATCGACCCCGATGTCCCGATGTCTGTTGCATGGACATCACTATCATCATGGGGTACCTGCAAAAAGAATAATAATAATAAAAAAACGAAAAAAAAAGTGTCAGGTCCTTCTTAATTTGAGTTGATGCAATTGTCAATTATTTGACCATGGCTTCATACGGTCACTCGTAGTAGATGTCATATTTGGTCCTTCATGACATCCTACTTTTTCGACTTCGTAGCTGTCATTCGATTTAATGGCTGTGACTTTGTATGGTCTGTGAAAGTTATGTCGTAGTTTCAAACCAGTCCCATACTGAGTTTGTTGAATTGCTACCAAGTCGCCAATCTTGTATAGTCTCAGTTTCTTCTGTCTTTTGTTAAATTGTTTGCAATTCTCTACAGCAAAGTGACCTCTTTTATGTACCTTCTGTATGATTTCATTTTGTAATGTTTCTCTACTGGCAGATCTTTTCCATTTTCCAATTTATACAAAATACCATTTCTCAGAAAGAATCCATTTTCTTCTCCTTTCTCAACTAAATTCTTAATCAATTTCACATGCTCATCTTCATTTTGTTGTTGTGCTAAATGGATTTTCTCATTTACATCGGTTGCGTATGATGTCGAAGTTAAAGCATTCCTACTTAAAGCATCAACATGTTTATTTGGTTTCCTGAATGATGTACAATTTCGTAATTGAATTCTTCAATGAGCATTGCCCATCTTGAAATCTTAGGAGCTAAATCTTTCTAATCCAAAGTTTCCTGGAAAGCGCTACAGTTGGTTATAATTTTGAATTTGGAGCCTAACAAATAGTTTCTAAACTTCTTAAGAGCTTCTATAACTGCAAGGGCTTCTAATTCTTAACTACAGAGTTTTTCTTGCTGCGGTGAAGTCTTCTTATTCATATACTGGATTGGGTGATAACTACCATCGTCAGATGATTGGAGTAGTGCAGCACCAAAGCCTTGACTACTAGCATCGGTATGAAGTTCTAGTGGATATCCATGCTTAAATATGTGTAGAACAGGTGCTTCAGAGAATTTCTTTTAATTTACAAAAAGCTTCTCGTTGTTCGGAATCGAACTTAAAACCAGTACCTTTTCTAAGTAGATCACTAAGAGGTTTGGCTATCTTAGCATAGTGTGGAATGAATTTACGAAAATATCCCGTTAGTCCTAAAAAGCTCTGTAGTTGTTTACAGTTACGCGGTTGTGGAAAATTTTGAACAGCAACAGTTTCGGAAATTGATGGTCGAATAGTTCAGTTTTCAATTTCAAGTCCCCAAAATTCAGTTTTTCTCTTTAAGAACTGCCACTTTCTGAAATTTATTTGCAATCTGTGTATTCCAAAGCAGTTTTGAAGACTTTCTCTATTTTTTCTAAACGTTCAACTTCATCTGTAGCTGGTATGATTATATCATCCATATAAATAATTAGTACACCTTCATTTAATAAGTCTCGAAACACTGAATAAATATACCTTTGAAAAACATTTGAACTAATACATAAACCAAAAGGAGCTTTAAGAAATTCTTAAATACCATTGTGTGCCACGAATACGGTGTATTTCGTGCTTTTCTCATCTATGTCTACGTGGAAAAAGCCATTTTTTAAATCTAATGTAGTGAAGATCTTTGCTTGCTCCAAATGATCGAGAATTTCTGGAATTAAGGGCAGTGGAACTTTGTCTTCAATAATCTTCTTATTTAATTTCCGAAAGTCAACACATCTTGCTACGCAAAACTATAGGTGCTGAATAATTAGAATTACTAGGCTTTATTTTACCATCTTTTAATCATTCTTTAATTTGCTCGGCAACAATTTTTTGCTCCGCGAAATACATGTATGTATCTTTGATTTTGACAGACCGGAATATCATCACATAAATTTTTTTTCATCTTGAAATCGGATTATTTCCTTTTTTGAGGCTGGTACGAATTAATTAATTTACACAGTCTTTCTTTTTGTTCGGCATTCGAAATATGAGTTAAATCAATCTCATTGACAGAAATAGCATTCACCACATAAGCAAGGTAATTAGATTCCAAGTTACTTCCACTTTCAGGGGTAAAAGAACTATCATTGTTTACATTAAAAGAGATGCTAGATGATTGCAAAAGGTCATAAACATTCCTTAATGGCACAGTGATATTCAAATTTCCCATAACACAACGAGCGTTACTATAAGCATTCTGAGATGACTCAGCTGTTATCAAATTCACATTACTTTTATTCCGATGAGAGATTATTTGAAGGCTATTCTCAGGAAAGGATAAGTTTGATTTATTACATCCAAACCTAACACAATTTGATTACATAATGATTTAACAACATAAATTTTCATATGAAGTGAAAAACCATCAATTAAAATATCAGAAATAAAAAAGGGCAGCGGGAGAAGTTTGTTTCGCGTCAATACCGATCAATATTATGTCAGTAGGATTTAATTTTGGAGAACCAATTTCCTTATGTAACTCTTCACTGCATATTGCAACATCTGAACCAGTGTCAACTAGACTATCAAGTAAATGATTATTTATTTCTTCAGTTTTCATAATTCTACCATTATCTGGAATTTTCTGAACCAACGACGTTTGCTTCTTGTTAATTTCGTTTTGACACTCAATCGATTTATATCCGAACTTTTCACATTTGAAACATTTTATTCCACTTGATTTGTTTTTACACTCAGATGATTTAAGACCCAATTCATTGCAGTTAAAGCACTTCACTTTATTTATGTTAGACTGACATCGATTTGATGATGCATTGGGCTTACTCCCATTCCTAGTTTGCATGTCTACTTTCGATTTCTGGTTTTTAAACTTATCATTATCAGCCCTCATTTTGCCATAAATTCAGGTATTGTTTCACAACCATAGAGAATAGTTTTCCTAACCACTGAATCTGGAATACCGTCTAGTATTTAATTAACGACGCATCTTCAATGTTCCCTCACGAACACATTTCTTTGATTTTCAAAAAGTACTTATCTAAAGATTCATTAAGCGTCAATTTTCGCTTACACAACATTTCATGCAATTCAGCTGAATTAAAACCTTTAACCAAATTCAGATTTCAAAAGATTTTTTTTAACTTAACCAGTCATTTATTTTAGGTTCACTCTGAACAAATATTTTTGCTTTACCTTTTAATGACCTTTTAGTGAAAACTAATTTATGCAAGTCACTTAATTTTAAAGAATTTATAACATTTTCAAATTCATCAATTCATTTATCAGCATTTTCATATGCATTACCAGAAAAGGGATTAACAATACTTTCAATATCCGAAAAACTAATATGAGGTTTAAAATAATCTTGAATTGGAAGCTGCACACTGTTATTTACTTGAGCGCGTTAAAACCAGGATTGTCTCTTTGATTATCATCGAGCATTACTTCAGAAATTCTATTAACAGTCTCGTCTCCAATATCACTATTTTCTTCATGCAAAATATTTTCAAATAATACAAATAAATCACATAGAAAAGAGACAATTCGGGTTACTATTTCTGTTTTCGAACCCTCTGAATTTATGCATAGTACATTACAAACTTTAATTAACTCATTTAAAGTAAAGTCATTCTATAATGTATCTACTTTCTTGTTAAATTCTTCAGAATCTGGTTTAAATGTAAAGCCAGGAAATTCCTGTAATCTTTTCGTATTGTTTCTCTCGCCTTCAGTGTTAAAAATAAGTTTATGCAAAGCTCTGATTTCAGAAGTTTTACTGTTCTTTAAAGCTGCTTCCAATTCTGGAATTTCAGCTAACTTCATATTGAAAAGAAAGTTTTCTACTCATTCGACAGGTAAATGGACTGGTAATCCAAACACCTGGAAAAAAGTAATCTAAAATTGAAATAAGTTCATAACACTTAGAGTCGGAATTCACAGTTCAATTTAATTCATAATCAGAGCACTCGTAGTCGAACAATTGCAGTTCACATACTTGTCATACTCCGTTAGGTTCGTGCTTGATTCACACTGCACTGGCCGCCATGATTTGTAGGCTATAGGATCAAAAGCACGAGGTCAGTATAAACTATTCTAATTTATTATGTAATTACTAATATGAATGAAAGATGAAATGAACGTATAGCTATTAATAGATAAAATTAAGTAGATGTTTAGTAAATTAAGTAGATAATTGGATAAGTATTAACAGATAATTGTTTAACCCCACAAAGATTTGTAAGTCCATAACAGTTTGCGTAATACTGAGTAATTCTCGCCCACCATTAATCTCTAACAGTTCTGCAGGCACGTAAGCTCATGCCTTGAGAGAATACGTCTATTCACATCCATGGCTAGCTATAAACAAGCATCGTCTGCTTGGACCTGGAGCCTAAGCCTCGAGGGAACCCATATGTTCCATATATATTGTTATAACCAGGTCTGTTACTCATCTACCTCTGGATGTTGTTTACGCCGCTCTGTGTGCGCAGATGACGTCACCTTGTTGGCGGTGCTCATTTCCCACATTTATGTGAGGCAAAATATTTCAAGGCAAGTTTTCTATATTAGTAGGCATATTGGTCTGGTAGAAGATGTTTTGTTAATATTATAAAAAAGCAATAATGACTTTTTTACTTCTAATTTTTTTATTCAAAATTATGGTAGCTTTCAGGATTTAAAATGAAGCCCAGTGGGTCAAGTGCATAATTGGCTGTAGAAAGTTATTGCTGATTTTTCATTTTTTCCATAACTATTAAATTGAAGAATGTGAAGTTTTATACCGTTTGCAAACAGTCATTTTTTTACCTATAAGGGAGAGTACTTTTTGGCTAACAAGGCCTCCACTTTGTGGCAAGCATGGTTGTTGGTTTGAAATATAAATGGTAACCCTAAAGCATATAAGCATTCTGTACCGCGCCACCCGCATAAGGAAAAATCCGTACTTGTGATTGGACATACTTTCGGATGACATCATTTTCTCTTGGCGTAATGACATTTAAACAAGATTCTTATGGTTTTGATGAATGACGGGAGTGAGTGACACAGAGCGTAAAAATTATCTTTTGTTTTCATTGAAACGGAAAAATTCAGCTGCAGCATTCTGCAGATGGCTTCCTGTTCCATGGAATTATAAAATCTTTCAAAGATGCTGTTAATTTCAGAAGCAATCTTAAATGCTTTGTATATATAAATAACTGAGTTCATGAATTTAATGTAAAAACCAAAGCAGTACGATCTCTATCCATCTATAAAGGCACTGTGTGCTAGTAAGTACATAATTGTTATTGCACTTTTGTTGCATTCTCTTCTTTTCACAATGCAGAAAATATTTCCTCTGAAAATGTTATTTCTATGTTTAATGTCCATGTCATTTCTAATATTCTGTTGCCTCAATTGAGAGAAAAAAGTGCATTCAGTATTGTCGCTGAATTTAATGCACATGTATAAGAAAAGAAACTTCCTTCTTTGACAAACACTATTTTTATGCAAAAGTACAAAAGATGTTACACCTTAAAATGGACAATATTCATAAAGTAATATTATCCAATTTCAAATGCGTATCTGGATTCCTCCGTTCCATAATCTATATTAATCTAACTTCAAAAATAAATTTTACTTTTTCAAACTGTTTATAAATATTGCGAATTTACTGTGTGCTATGTTAGCTCCCAACGACGTTTTTGCTAATTCCGAGAAATGACTTGTCTCATGCTTTTAGAAATTGCATCAGCAGAGAATGGATATATAATGAACATAAAATAGTGAATTAATAATCACGAAACTTTTAATATGAACGGTTTTAAATTAAGACTGTAATTCTAAATTAATTTTTATTAATAATAAAAATTTTAAATATCTGAAAGCTTTTAGATTTTACATTACGCCCAAAGGGTCTTTTTTTTAATGTTTTGTGTGTTATCTTTATTTATTAAATATCATGTTCTTCGCACATAAATCATAAAATTGAGTTCAACAGCAATATCGCAAAATAATTTTTAAATGAGCCTATTTTTAGAATTTCCAATACACAGTCTCGCGCGTTGGAGAAAAAAAATTTTTTTTTTTGTATAGTGCTGTCATTCCTCGCTTTGAAATCGTTTAGTTTGTTAATCAAAAATTCTTTAATGTTTGACAAAAAATGCAATAGGTAGTAAACGATATTCCAAATTTGGTCTTCCAGATGCCGATATTCGCAGCAGATTTACGCTATTCAAAATTGGATGGCTCTAGGTAGCGTTGTTTTATCACAATGGGAGAAACATACGTACATTTACGCACATTCGTCATTATTTAATTTCTTTAAAATGTAATGCAGGACGGTAACGTTCGGTGGCGACAGTTTGAAAAGTGAATCAACGCAAAATGGCAAAACGAAATTAATGGCCCTTCTGATCTAACACACTTTGGGCTAAAAATCTCTGCACTTAATATTAATACACCTTTACGGATTTACCACAAGAAGAAATACACACTACAGTGTTTTAAGAAACGTAACCTCATAGCAATAAAAATACAACACGCGTAATAATCTTTTCGATACTGTTATCAAAATGTCAATAAACGGTATGGAGGTGTATTCTCGAACCCAAGCAAAATCAAGGCGTTCCTAAGCGTAGAGGAATGATGTCATCGGGAGCCATATCCAATCACAAGGAGGGACTTTTTCGTATGTGCGTGGCGCGGTACAGAATGCTTATATGCAACCCTAAAGATATATAGCCTATTTTCAAATTTTTCTTACATATGCTGTTCCATAAGCAAAGAAAGAAAATTCAAGATCAATTAATATTTAATGTTTAATTTGAGCAATGCATTGTATAAAGATGATTATAAGTATATATCTATAATTTAAAATATAAAAATAAAATCAATTGAAATGTTTTAGATATAAATCTTAAGAAATGTCATCATAGGCAAAAATGCCTGTCCCTTTTAAGTTTTATATTATTCAACCTCTTTGTTTTGTAACCTAATTTATTTTTTAAATAAAGAAGTTTAATTATTTTAAATATGAACTATTGTTGTGTTATATTCATGATAAAAATTAATTACAGGAGTTTTTTTAGCAAATAAAATAATTTGTCTTCCACTTCATGTCAAGTTCGTGACTTGACATTATTTTACCCACAATTAGTTTGTAAATCTGCCTCTAACATATTTAGTGACCTAGATAAACTAGTCAAGCTTATTTATCTAAGAAATTTCAATTGATTTTTTTTATATTTTAAATTATAGAAATATATTTACAGTCATCCTTAGGCAATGCATTGCTCAAACTTTAAATATTAATTTATCTTGAATTTTCTTTATTTTCTTCTGGGATGGTATATGTAAGCAAAATTTCAAAATTGGCCTCATGCAGCTTCATTAGAATAACTTTTTTAATACAAATAAATAAATAAATGAGGAAATAAATTAAAAATGAAAAACAAAGAAATTTTACGGATAAGAAAAGTATAAGAGGAATTTTACCAGATTAATTTTTTTTACACAGAAAGCATAAAAATGTGAATTTCATTTAACATTTACCATTTTTCATGCAGTTGGTAGCACATGAAATTAGTAAAATACACTGCTGGTCATTACAATTGCTTCACAGCTAGGATGACATACAACAAACACCAAAATTGCATGGAAAGTCTACATGCTGGAATATGCAAATGATTAGCATTCCAGAGCATGTGTGCAAAGCAGATGTGAGTAATGCCATCTACATTTTGTATAAATGGGAAGATAACTGGTTTCTCATTTGGAAATCACATTTGGACATTGGTTGTTGGGACATATAAAGGTCATGTTATGCCTAATATAAGAAGAAATTCCTGCTAGTATGTGTTGGAATTTGATTGCAGCAGGATCTTGGCCTATCGGGACCAGGACTTTGAAGAGAAGGGCTAGTTCATAGAGCTTTTCCTACTGGAACAGGAAGTGAGAAAGGATAATGTTATGGTGATGCTGACTATGAAGATGCAATTCACAGCAAAGAAATTATTTTAAGTTTGAAAAACCAGCCTTAAAATGAACTGTGCATGAAAAAATAGCTACAATTTAGAGAAGATGTTATTACTGTATGCATTTGTAATGATTAAAAAGTTAATAATACTTATTTATTAATTTTAAAATAATAGATAAAATACACTACAGTTTCGTTTTCTAAAAAGTTGCACCCTGTGCATTTATTATTAAATCATGAATGAAAAAACTGCGGCATTTATTGTCTTTTCCTCATCTGCTAACTAAGTGGCATCATCTGCTAAGCGGGAGAATTCTATTACTTTTTTTTAAGATGATTATAATAACAGCTTTTTAAAAGTTAAGACCTCCACAAAAAAACTTAGATTGGCATAATTTGGAACATAAAAGGAAATTTTTTTTCTACTGCTAAAGAAGAGGAACTTTTGTTTGATTGCCCTTGAAATCAATATTTTTATTCAAAATTTAATCTAAGATAGCTTTTTTGGCCTACTCA
>KK117162.1:381927-400662 GCA_000611955.2 Stegodyphus mimosarum
CTAATAGATATTTTTAAAATATTATTTCTTAAACCATATTGCTGGATGTCTGTCTCTTGTAGTGTAATGTGGAATCAATTTGAATCCGAAGAATCTGTGTCTAGAAGACATGGTTCTTTATTTCATAAACCACTATCTCATATTTTTAGTTTTATGAGTCATTCTCCAAAAATGGGGTACTTTAAGATGTCAATTTTGGAAAAAAAAATTTATTTTTAAAGTATTTTTTATATTTTTTGAGTAATTCCTATATGGTTCTTAATACATTCCAGCCTATGGCTGAGATCGCTGACAAATATTTTTCAAGGAAAAAAATATTTATATTTTCATTGCCCACGGAGTTGAGGCATATGGACACGGAGTTGACACACAATGGAATATTGTTGAAATTTAGGACTGAAATAAGAAATTAAGCATCTTTTAACATCACTTTCAGTGTAACCAAATGTCTTAACTAAAATTCACATTGCCGAGTTTAATAAATAAATATTACAGTACAGTTTAAACACAGAATAGATATTTAATTAGAAAATAGACACTGGGAAGAAAAAAAAGTCTTTTTAAAACAGTTTACTCCAAATTAGGAAAAAATTTAAAAGCCAAGACTTTAAAGAAATATGTATGTCGGCGGGTAAGCACAGGTTCATTTAACACTTGTTTTATATCTCTAGAGTAAACCCAAGATAAGTCTCTCTGTGATGGAAATGAAAAGGTATTGTCTGCATTTTTAGACATGAAGTCACCATGATACATTTTGCTTCCACCCTGTTGACAGTCATCTTCTTCTAAAATCATCCCTACAAAGTGATGTGTTTTTTTCCACCCTGTGAATTCTGCAACCACATATGTATTTATTAAGCTAACTTCTGTCAAAGGTAATTTCATTGTACTGCATTCATCTATTTTCAGAATTTTGCTAGAAATTTCATCATCTGTGTCAGAGCAGACGTTGTTGACTTTCAGTCTCTTAAAAGAGGATTTAGGCTGATTTAAGTTCGAACATCCAGGTTGATCAGCAGATACCAATACGACTCCTTTATCATATCTGTGTGAACAAATATCGGTTGGCATACACTGAAAACAGCTTAATCTTCTGAAACGCAGAACATTAGGTTCTGCTCTGGCCCACAAAACTTGGTGCACTTTCATTGTACCTATAAATTTTTCTACTCCTTCGTTTAGACTTTCACAAAGTGTACTGAATTCATATTCTTTTATGGGTATTATTTCAATACTTTTAATATTTTTCTGTAGTTCAGAGACAAGTTGACTGAAGCATGAAATGTCTTTTCCCCTGGCCACTAGCACATCAGCAGTACGTTTCAAAGTCCCCCCGAGCCCATCTGGTGCACCTTTTCCATGCCCTGCTTCACTATAATTCCAGGTTATTTCCTTCACAGATGAAAGGACAGATGGAAAGTGTGTGGCAATTAAATGAAACATCTTTCGGTTGCGATATTGTGTACTTGGTCCATCACTGAGGAAATGAATAGTTTTTAAGTTAGGGACAAGGGTTTTCACATTTTTAAGTACTGGATTCAAGTGGGTACAGATAGCAGTAGGATCATGTTTTAGATTTTCTGATAAGGTACAGAATGACTTGGTAAGCACTGCAGTAGATAATTCATTTCTGTAGTAAACTATGACTGTGTGGATGCTTACTTGTTGGCGTGAACCACCAAAATGAAATGCCTGGATTTCCTTTGAGTATTTACACTCATAATTTTGAGAGAAATCCATATGGATTAACATTTCCTTGGGCTTCAAGCGGTCTTTTATATTCTTCACTTCTCTCTGCTGGTGTAAAATGTTACTAATATGAACCATGAACTTTGGTATTTCTGATTGCAAAGCATGAACCAGTTCTGCAGCAGAACAGTTAATCTGATCTTTAGAATGCTTTTTAACAGTTTTGTTAATTCCTTTGGCCACAATATTCACTTTTTTCAAAACCCACTTCTTGTATGACACTGTGTCTTCTTCTGAATATTCTAAGAACTTAATCTTTTTGTTTTTACATTCATTGCAGTTCCTTTCTAAACATTTCTCAATATTTTCTTTAGTATCACAGCATAAACTTTTGTAAAGTTCATCTGGGGTTCTCTCAGAAATAATCTTCAGTTGCTTTAGCGCACTCACGATGAGTTTCATGTTCTCATGGAGTCTACATAAACATGTGTCTCGCTTACCTACCTTTTTCTGGACACACCAGAATGGACGAAGTTTGCAAAATGTACTGTAATGTATAAAATATTGTGTATACTTACTAGAGAAATCCTTGTGAAGGTTTTGCAAACTATCATTCAAGTAGCGTTTTTGTTTCTTTACCCCATTTCTACTTATTGTATCTTTCTTTCCAGGACATAACGTGCTGCAAGAATCATCTTCCAAAAAATCCTGAATATCTTGTTTAATCAGCTTCAACTTGGCTTGAATCATGAGTTTTTCTTTACCATCTCTACTTTTAAGATTTTTCAATTTGAATAATTTTTTTAATTCATTCCTGCACTTATACTTTTTTATAATTTTCCCAGCTACATAACAGAGAAAAGATTTTCTAGATTCTTTCTTATTCCGTGCTTTCTGAAAATTATCAGTCATTTGGGAAATTACTACTTCATTAAAAACTAATCTCCTTTTTATAGGGGAAGATACCTTCACACCTTTTAGCAATTTCCTGACTTTAGTATTTGGTGTGTCATCCTTCCTTTTGTTTATCTTTCCCTTTTCCCTATAATATCTACTTTTATACTTGCTACATTTTGCTTTGTATGTTTTCAGTTCTTTCTCTAGTTCTTTTATTTTCCTGTAAGCGGCTGACCTACTCTTGTTTACTTTTTTCCTACCGCTTTCTTTTCTAGATTTTCCTGAAGAGTAACTGTTTGTAGATATTTCAGAACTTGCATACTGTGGCTGTGGGGATGATAAATTTTCTTGAGGTTCTGTAGGTTCATTTAGGACTACAGGTAATACAGGACTAGAAGGAGGGCTGTCCTCACTTAAGATCTGTAACTGTTCCTTCTTTTTCGCTGCACGGTATTTCTTTGAACATGTTTTCCAACTTTTTCGCTTAGCTCTTTGCTCTCGGATTGATGTCATTTCATGAATAGATTTTATTTTGCCTGCTTCTTTTCGAGCATGGTACCGTTCACGTTCTTTTCTCTTTGCTTCCTCATATAACTTGGGGTCACTTTTAATACGTTCACGTCTTTTTCTCTCACATTCTCTTTTCTGTTTCTGCCTTGCTAATCTGTACTTCTCACATTCTTTCTTGGTTTTAGCCATGTCTAAAATTAAAAAGGAAAAAAGTTTTTATACTATCATATTTGTGTAATGTAACTCTTTATTTTTTTATAAATTTTTCATAGCATTAGCAACTATTTACTAGATATGTAACTTTAAAATCAACTAGGCCTATTGCTAGCTACATCCCTGTCCATTATCATAGCTGATTTTTTTTTTATTGTTTGAAACAGCATTCATTGTCACCAAGTTTAGGCCTATATGTTTGGCACCTAGAATTTTTTTTGTTAATTTATTTATGGTGGAATCCCACCAATGAAATGGAAATTTATTTTGTATGCTTAAAAATCATACAACGATGGTTATATAATATCAGACAAAAAAAATGTAATATAACTTAATTTATATGTAAAACCTAGAAAGTGGGTGCCAGTAAATATACACTTAACATAATATATTTATTACTGTAAAAGAAATTTAACCTCATAGTTAGGCCGAACAACTCCATGGGCAAAGCTGTCCACAGGATGCCCGTGGAGTTGATGACCATGGAGATGATGAAATCACATTTTCAGTGTAAGCTAAAGCACAGTTTTAATGATATAAAATGGTGTTCAAGTTTTTTATGTCTTTTCAGCATGTACACCTAACATGATTAAAAAAAACATACAATAGTTCGAATTTTATAGGTTTTATAGAAGTCGGAGTTGACAACCAATAAACATACTCACCTAGAATTGAAACTTTCTGTTTTTCCTGTGTACAAACAAAGCTTTATTCATATATGTATTCAATGGAGATGGACACAAAATGGCTGCCTCTCTTCAACAACACTAGAAAGAAATGAACAGTGTTGCCATGTGAAATTTTTTTTAAAAAAATCTTTCTGTCCATGGAGGTGATGCTTGAACCCGATTGCAAACTTCAGATGAATAAAATTTTCTAAATTTACCAAATTTATTATAACTTTAGCAGGTAGAAATATTTTTCAATACGTATTTATTTAATTTAATTAAAAAATAATATATCATGTAGTTTTAATAATATGTCAACATGTTTAAGTAAACTATGGGCTGGTTGCAGTCCACGGAGTTGATTCTTGTCACATATTTGGAATTTTATCTTACAAAAATAATATAAAATAAATTTTCAATTTTAGGAGACTAATTAGTACCCAACTAAAACTACATAGTACAATTTGTTACATGAATATTGTGTTACTAGAACAGTTAATATTCTTGAGTTTCAAGAAAGTGCCCGAATTTGGAGAATGACCCTTATAATTTCTATATTTCATCTTACTCGATTTAAACTTATAATCTAATATCTGGAATCTCCCTGAAGTTCCAATGAGTCCGGATCTCGTACTTTGATAAGGTAGTTGATATTTACCAAGTTGGCAGGTTGCGACAATAATAATAGTTGCTTTCGTATTGCAAACATGTTCTTAATCTTCACATATTTTATCGTGTTTGTAGTTTTGTTCTAATAACTTTTGGCTTATTTTTTAATAAGTCTTTGGGAATTACCAAATAATTAAACTTTTCTGCCATATATTACCAGACAGTTTAATTCCTATACATTGAAATTTACATCACTGAAGAAAATGTATTGTTGAAGTGCAACATTGAAAAGTACAGTAAGAATAAGAATAAAAACTTCATTTGAAGGAAGCTGGACTGTATTTTCAATAAATGATTTGGTTACTGTTGGTGCCAGGAAACTTTTCAAGTAGTAACTGAATATGGCACTTAAGCTTGCTAAGTGAGCAGAAAAAATTGTCTTTATTTACACCTTTTACTTTGCAGGAGTTTCGATTTCCCAGTACTGAAATGGTTTATTCCAATTAATGTGCGTGTAATTTTTTCGTAAGAGGAATTATAAAAATCTTAGAAATTAAAAAAAGTCTCCTGTTTATTATATAAAATTATGTATTACACCGCCGTCTAAAAGTTAAGGTATAGCATGTTTTTCAAAGCTGACCAAAAATTGTCAATAACATTTAAATTCACAGTTTAAATGCATGATAATAACGAAGTTTAAGAAAATATTTGCAAAAACAATAACTACCTGTTATATTTTATAGAAATGACTACTTATATAGGAGTTGGAGAAAAAATTCAAAAATTTTAAGTTTTGCTCATGAGTGTTGACCTTTAATTGTTATTAGCGGTTTCATTGATAATATCCAGGAGAGTCTATCAATAGCCAAGAGAACTCGTTCCTTTGATGCTTTGAGGTCACAAGCTGATGCTGCTAGATGTCTCATTGTCTCTCGTAGTATAGTCCACTGACTATGGAATCAGTTTGCATCTGAGGATTCTGTGTCTGGAAGATCTGTGACAACACCTGCAGGAGACCATTATTTAGCTCTTTCAGCCTACAGGAGGAGCAGCATTACTGTGCCTCAGCTCATGGCAGATCATTTAGTGGCAACAGGAACAAGAATCTCAGCTACTACAGTACGCAGATGCTTGCATAATACAGTTCTGTATGTAAGACAACCAGTTTTTTGTGTCCCCTTAACCTGAGGACAAAGAAGTGAACACTCATGTTGGGCAAGATAACATGTTTTCTGGACCAGTGAACAATGGACATCTCTACTCTTCAGAGATGAGTCTAGGTTCACATGGGAGAGTGATTAAGGTTGTCAGCTGATCTAAAAGGGAACAGCGCACCAGATAAAAGTAGTCTGTTGCCACGCCTATGAAGTTTACTAATTCCTGTTTGCTAATATTTAATTTTTCATAATTTCGATCTATGAATCTATTATGAATCTTGCAACCAGGTCTGTTTTTGAATTAAGCCATAATTTTTGCTTACTACAAGAATTCCCGTTCTATCTTCGCAACATTTAAGATATGATACATAAGTTATTAAATGTTATTTATCTTCGTGATGTACGGATCATTTGATCATTATGTTAAACTCTGTATGTAAATAGCCTCTTTAATCTCTCTGTGTTTGTGAAGTGAAATAAATTGGATATTAAACGAAGTTAGAATTTGAATCAAAGACAAGTGACGTCCAACGACAGGATTGTACTCTGCACTGAGAAATCAGAAGTGGCTAAATTCAAGTTACTTTAATGAAGGTAAACAAGTTAATTTCAGAATTTATTTAACTTTTGATTGCTTCTGAGTTATTTATAAAAGTTTTGTTTCGTGTAGAGTTTTTTTATGTTCATGTAATAGTTACATGCGTTTAAGAAGTACGTTTACATTCGAAATACGTTATATACGTTTAAGAAATACGTTTGATGTACGTGTAAGTAAAACATGACTTCAGAAAAAACGCAGACTGAGGCTGAGCAAGCAAAACTGGAAACTAAGTTACGAGGTGAAAGAACTAATTTACGCCGTCTCTTTACCACAGCGGCGAATACGTTTAATGATATTCATCGTAAAATTGATGTTGAAAAGGACATTCACGTACAGTTTTGCAAAGTTGTTGAGAAAGCAGAGCGTTTATTTAAAGTAGATGAAGAAATTAAAAAATTAATTAGTTTTACGGATGAAGAGTATGATGCAATGGAATCTTAGAGAGATAAATTTACTGAAGTACGAGTTATATACGAGAAGAATTATAATCAATATAATGAAAGTAAATCTGTAATTTCTAATAAGGTTGCATCTGATAACTTAAAACTTCCCAAATTACGTCTTAAGGAGTATGATCTTATGCCTAGATCATGGGTTGCATTTTGGGGTCAGTTTTCTCGAGTTCATGAAGATGAAAATTTAAGAGAAGAAGATAAATTTCAGTATCTGCTTTCTTCGTTAAAACCAAAAACTAAAGCACGCGATATAGCGGAAAGTTACCCACCTTCTAAGGATAACTACGCGAAAGTTATTGAACATTTAAAGTCCCGATTTGGCAGAAAGGACTTATTGATTGAAGTTTACATTCGAGATCTTTTGGCATTAGTAAATAACAAATCAGTCATCAAGTTAGCTGATTTATACGATAAACTTGGTTCCTATCTACGAGCGTTAGAGACATTGGGTGTGACAACATCGAATTACGCAGCAATGCTGTATCCTGTTGTGGAATCATGTCTTCCGACTGAAATTCTAAAGGCTTGGGACAGATATAGACTCAACAGAGAAGTCGAGGAAGGAGAACAAATCCTCGCAAAGGAGAAGATTCTGGAAAATTTGATGTCTTTCTTACGTCATGAAGTAGAGGGTGAAGAGCATCGGGTTTTAGCAGAAAATGCGTTCGGAAGTGGTACGAAACGAAAGGAATTCCAAAAACCAGTTCAACGAGATGAACCTACTGCTGCTACTCTAATTTCGAACACATCTGGAAGAAAAATTAGTTGTATATTCTGTGACCGTCCTCATCCAAGTCAGGATTGTCAAAATTTGTCGACAATAAATTACGATGACAGAAAGTCCCAAGTTATGCGACGGAAATGCTGCCTTGTTTGCCTTAAGCCTGGTCATATGGCAAAAGGGTGTCACAGTAGTGTAAAATGTTTGATTTGTGGACGGAGGCATTACGCGTTACTTTGCCCAGATTTAGGTAAAGATATTAACTCTTCATCAAAGGACAAAGTCGCAGAAGAAAAGCAAAAATCTACCAAGACGCTGTTGACAAATCTTCCCTCAGAACGTGAAATTTATTTGAAAACAATCATGATCAGACTACGGCACAGAGGCAAGGAAATCTGTGCACGAGCCTTAATGGATGATGGATCACATCGTTCCTATATTGAGAAGAGCTTAGCTGCTGAATTAAATCTTTCCCCTTCCGGAAAGGAAACGTTATCTCAAGGACTGTTTGGCGGAGGAATTACTCCGGCTGCTGAGCATACGAAATATGTTGTAACCATTGAAAGTTTAGATCGAAAGTATTCTACTTCAATGTCTCTGCTCGATCAACCAAAGATTTGCTCTACGCTACCCAGAATACGTGATGAAACATTACTTATTGAACTTGCCTCTCGAGGAATAAAACTGACAGAGGTCGGAAGAGATTCGCCACCTATAAGAATTCTTCTAGGAGCTGACGTACTTGGAAGCATTTTGACAGGAAGAATTGAAGTACTTACATCTGGTATTTCAGCCGTGGAAACTTTATTAGGTTGGACAATTTTAGGACTAGGTAAGAAAAAACAAGTGGTCAATATGGTCACGTTAAACCTCCAAAATTTTGAGCTGCCAAAGATGTGGGATTTAGAAGTTTTAGGCATTACAGATCCTGTAGAAAGAAAAAATAAGATCCTTCTTGAAGAAGAAACATTGATCCATTTCAGGAAAACCTTAAGAGTATGTGAAGATCAACGTTATGAAGTAGCTTTGCCGTGGCTAGCTGGACATCCTGCTCTTTATGATAAGTATGACATAGCAGAATCACGACTTCGCACGGTAACAAAACTTTTGTTGAACGAAAATAGCTATAAAGCCTACGATGCAGTAATCCGACAGTGGGAATTAGAAGGCATCATAGAGACTGTTCCGAGGGAGGAACTTTCGAAGCTTAGTCATTATCTCCCTCATAGGCCTGTTATCAAGCCATCCAGCAGTACTACTAAGGTTCGACCAGTGTTCGATGCTTCTTTCAAGAGACCAGGATATGCTTCTTTAAATGAGTGTTTGAGTGTTGGACCGAGTCTGATACTTCAGATACCTCCTCTGCTGCTGAGATTCCGTTTAGGTACTTTGGGGGTAGTTGCTGACATAAAACAGGCTATTCTGCAAATAGGTTTAAGAGTTGAGGACAGAGATGCATTAAGGTTCTTGTGGTTGAAGATACTCAACACACCAAGCTTAAGATTTATAGACACTGTCGTGTAGTTTTTGGCATAACTTCCAGTCCTTTTCTTCTGAATGCCACAATAAAATATCACTTAAGATTGCAAAAATTCCAGACAGAAGACCTTCAAAATACAATTGATAAATTGAGAGAAGGATTTTATGTGGACAACCTAGTCACAAGTGTTAATGATATAAAAGAACTGGAACAATTCAAATCTCAAGCTATACAAGTAATGAATGAAGCATCATTTGAACTGAGATGTTGGGCTTACACCGGAGTTCAATACCAGGAAATTCAAAATGTACTTGGTCTTAAGTGGGATACAGAAACCGATGAACTTTACTGCGTTGGTCCTCAAGCTGACATGAAATTTAGTGAAATTGTTACGAAGAGAATGTTACTTTCTGTTGTTAACAGCATATATGACCCTATAGGCTTTACGTCACCTGCAACATTATTGCCTAAGTTACTACTCCAAGAAGCCTGGCGTAATAAGTTGAACTGGGATGAAGAATTGCCATCCGATTTACAGTTACGTTATCGAAGATGGGCTAAACATTTAGACCTTGTTCAGAAATGTAGAATTCCTCGAAGGATAATGCATGGAACTTACGAAATGGCCTCCTTACACGTATTTACTGATGCTTCATCTCAAGGGTATGCTTGCTGTGCATTTCTACGCTGTGAAGAAAGGGAAGAAGTGAAAGTCTGAATGGTTTCAGCAAGGGCTAGAATAGCTCCTGTTAAGAGGCCAACGATTCTGCGATTGGAGCTCCTAGGAGCTGTCATGGGAGCTAGAATTGGCTCGACAATATTAGAAGTTTTGAATTTTCCTCTGAAGACATACTTTTGGACCGATTCCATGATTGTTCTGGCATGGATTACGAACACAGAACCATGGAACACTTTCATTGGAAATTGAGTGAAAGAAATAAGGAAACTGACCAATATAGACGACTGGAGACACGTTCCTGGAGAAGTCAACCCAGCAGACCTGCCTACCCGAACATGCGACTGGTCGGACCTCCTGCGGAGTCACTGGTGGGAGGGACCAGCCTGGCTGTATGAAAAGGAAGAGTCTTGGCCAATATCGGAATTGTCGGTTCCAGAGGAAGCATTTCTGGAGCGACGTAAGACAGTTGTCACAAATCTAGTCACTTAGAAAGAAAGAAAATTTAGTGAAAGATTTTTATACTTTTCAAGTTACAAAAGAATTCTTCGCATGACTGCTTATGTTTTGAGGTTTTGTAATAACGTCAAAGTAAATTCTAAGAAGCTGACAGATGAGATTTCGAGTGAAGAGATTGAAAGAGCAGAAAACGCTCTAATAAAAATCATTCAATCTGATTGGCCTTCTGAAATACGTGAGAAGTATAATGATATGATACAGTTTTACATGAAGGTTCAGACAAGACTTATTCTCAGTCAAGATCCTGAGGATTTTACACGTCCTATAGTTTTACCAGACCATCCTATTCTAGAGAGACTGATATTGCATATTCACCGCTCTTTGATGCATGCTGGAGTTTTAACGACACTAACACAATTAAGAGAAAGATTTTGGATTCCCAAAGGACAGAGAATTGTCAGAAGAGTTTTACGACAATGTATACAATGCAAGAAATTGACTGCCAGAAATGTTAACCCAGATTCTGCTCCTTTACCTCCCGACAGAATACACCGAGTTGCAGCATTTCAAGTAACTGGTGCAGATCTGGCTGGACCTCTTTTTCTACGTGGAGGAAGCAAAGCATGGATAGTACTTTTCACTTGTGCTGTATATCGAGCAGTTCATCTTGAGCTAGTTTCCTCACTGTCCACTGAAGCATTTATGCAAGCACTAAGAAGATTTTGGGCACGAAGAGGAAGATGCTCTACTCTTTATACTGATAATGGCACGAACTTTACAGGAGCAGCAAATGCTTTGAAATCTCTGGACTGGGATTTCATTCAAAGGGAATGTGCTTTAGTGAAAATCAAATGGATATTTAGCCCTCCGTCTGCCCCATGGTACGGTGGATTTTGGGAAAGAATGGTTCGTTGTATCAAGGAACTTCTTCGAAAGTGTTTAGGAAAATCCTGTGTCACATATGAAGAAATGTTGACATTGCTCACTGACTGTGAGGCCACAATAAATGGACGACCACTGACATATTTGTCAGACGATCCTAACGAACTGAGACCTCTTACGCCTGCTCACTTTATTCAAGATTTAGGCGAGCGAGAAACTGTTGATTTGGACTTAATTGACTCTCAGCATTTATTGAAACGTGTACGTTACCTTCATAACTTACGGCTAAATCTACGAAAACGTTTCTATAAAGAATATCTAGGAGAATTAGTAAGAAGTCCAAAGTCATCTTCACGGAGAAAGACGATTTCTCCAGGAGAAATTGTCCTAGTGGAGTCAAAGAACCCAAATAGGATAAATTGGCCTTTAGCACAGGTAATTGAACTGTTTCCTGGCAAAGACAATATTGAACGTGTTGCGAAACTACGAGTAGCCAATGGTGAAATCATACGACCCCTTCAACGAATCTTCCCTTTGGAGCTTACTTCTGCCGACAACTTCATAAAAATGTCTCAGAAAACCGAGACTGCACCAGAGACAGAGTCATGTGAAAACGAGGTTCCTAAAAATATAAGGGTAACTCGAAGTGGTCGCCGAGTAGTACCTGTAAAACGCATAGACTTATGAACTATTATTGACTTTTTTCCCTAGTACTTAATAACTATAATGCCAGTTTATATATTTATTGTTTTTTAATGTCATTTCACATGTTTATAATTCTTAGTTCAACTTCATTTCATGTATTACAATTTATATCTGCTATATATGTGTATTATTTTGTTTTGTATTGCTTTAAGGTAAATTTGCCTGCAATACAAAAGGTGGGAGGATGTTGCCACTCCTATGAAGTTTACTATTTCCTGTTTGCTAATATTTAATTTTTCATACTGGCAACCAGGTCTGTTTTTGAATTAAGCGATCGGGGAATTCCCGTTCTATCTTCGCAACATTTAAGATACGATACGTAAGTTATTAAATGTTATTTATCTTCGTGATGTACGGATCATTTGATCATTATGTTAAACTCTGTATGTAAATAGCCTCTTTAATCTCTCTGTGTTTGTGAAGTGAAATAAATTGGATATTAAACGAAGTCAGAATTTGAATCAAAGATAGTCCCATATTCTGGAAAGACACAGTTACAGAAGTGGTGGAATAATGGTTTAACTTGGGATCTCTCTCAGTGGTCACACTGACTTGCATATGTTCCATGGAGGAACTTTGACCAGTGTGAGAAATCAAGACAAACTCCTTGATCAGTATGTCTGCCCATAGACTGCTGCTGTTGTTCCTCGATTTCTTCTTATGGACGACAATACTCGACTGCACCGAGCTCGGGTTGCTGAAGAATATTTTGAGGTTCATGGTATGGAGCGGATGGAATGGCATGCTCAAACCTCAAATCTGAATCCAATACAGCCTCTTTGAGATTACCTTGGGAGACAGGTTGCTGCTTTCAATCCTCCTCTAAGATTGTTAGATGAGCTTGAACAAGGATTACTCCATGTCTGGTTGTTGCTTCTCATTTTACTGACCAACAATTTAAATGATAGTATGGAACATTGCTGCTGCCAATGTGTTGCAGCTGGGCTGGACACATTCCTTATTAGAACCTATTTTTGTAATGTTGTTATCACATTTTTCTCAAAAAACTGTGATGTGCTGTTTTTCCAAGACTGGATTTTTCTGGCTAGAATGCAGTTTATGTTGTAATTCATGTTTGTGTTGAACTTTAGAAACATTCTATGTTGCATTCATTAAAGAACTGTTCAGTGAGCATGTCCTCTAAATTTCCTGTTTCCATCTTGCTTCTTTCTCAAATTAGGTACAAAAAATCTGACGTGAATGCCACATAACTTCCTTGTATGTATGCCTATTAAATTATACACATTTTTTGCTACATTTCATTTAAATTTATTTCCTCAAATTTCATTAGAGATATGTTTCTCATTTAATTAATTAAGTTCTCACTTCGTGGCAAAACAAAAATACATAAAAATTCAAAGCATCTTCATTAAAAATTGTAAAATACGGAAAAACATAAAAAACCAAATGCAGTTGAAACAATTAAAAAATTCTTTTTTACAATTAAAATTAGTTTTAATGCAAAATCAAGAAATTTGGCCAGCTGCTAAGAAGGCAGATTTTTTTTCGGTGCACACAACTAAGTTTATTTTTTATCCCACTAAGCAAAAAGACATTGAAGGTGCAGAAACTGATGTAATTCACTATTCTAATGAGATAAGCGTAAACAAGTGGGGTTCATTAGGCTTAACTCGTCACTTTTAAGTTGTTGATAATTCTACAAGTGTTGCATGCAGATTAAGTAAAGGCATAAAGACCTTAACTGGAACATAAAAATGGCATAATTCAACCTCTTTTAAAGTAAAAAATGTTAGTTTACCAACATAGATGAATAAAAAAGTATGCTCACCAAACCAGGTAACATAGTGGGTAAATATGTATGATTGTTGCAGCCAGTTGCAATAAAAAATGAAAGGTAGACTGCGGGGAAAAAATGGGGCAGTTCTATATCTCCCGTTCTACTGGGCCGATTGATGAAATTTAAATTGCGTTTTTTATGACTCAAAAGTGTGACTTAGGATATGTATTAGATTTATATGTAGCATTGTTCTAATATAATTATTTTGACACAAAATCGGACTTTTTCCTAAGTAACATACCAGCTTTTTTCCATATTTCGATTCTACAACTCAAGTTATATGCCTAAATGTTAAATTTTGTAAAATTTGGTGTGAAATTTATGGAGAAATTCAAAAATTTAACTTGGCAGTTTTTTTCAGTTTGAGCCCAGAATAATTCACTTGGCGAACTTCTTAATATATGGCAACCTATTTTCCTATCCCTTCTATTGCGGATGAGCGGAGAAAAAGTCACACTGTTCTTATTTTCAAATAGTTTTAACAAAGTGGTGTAAACCACTTTCCTGCTATTATTGCTTTCAACAAATATGCCAAATTTCAAAACGTGACAATATATAAATCCACGTATGACTTTGTAAATTTTGAATAAAACGCTCTAATTTTTTGCAGGTATGCTTAGAAATGCATCTACTTTAAGGTGATTGTAAAAATTTTGTAGGTTATAGTTCAAAAATTTTTTTTGAAAAATTTATAAAAATTATTTAAAAATACAAATTTAAAAAATCAATTAAAATGGATAAATTTTGTTTGGAACGAACCTAAATTTCGAACTGTATAGGAAGGAATCGAATAAGTATCATAAAAAAAAAAGAGATGTTAATAAATACATATGAAATTGAGTTATCATTGAGGAGCTAAAATTTTGAGAGCCAATTTTTTAAAAACTATGCGTGAGATTTTTACAAAACTTGGCAGTTTGACATAATTTGAGTCGTAGAATCAAAATAGGGAAAAAAAGCGGCGTGTCATTTCAGAAAAAGCCCGATTTTGTGTCAAAATACCTATATTAGAACAATGCTATATATAAATCTAATACATATCTTAAGTCGTATTTTCGAGACATGAAACCTGCAATTTGAATTTCGTCAATCGGCCCAGTAGAATGGGAGATACAGAACTGTGGCCCCCCTTTTTTTTGCGCAGTGTACATAACTACATATAGCAGTTCGATACACTGGTATGTACAGACTTCAAGAATAAAACATCTTCTGAATCCGTTTTAAATCCAATTTAGTACCCTTTTTGGCAAACACAGTCTTTTATTCTGTCCATGCATACAGATGTCACACAAAAACATTGTTCAAGTGATTTCAAGAGCTGTTGAAATGGATGTTTTCATTGAAATATACATGAAAGTTTTTGCAATTACCATACTTTACTTCGTATAAGGAAGTAAAAACCTACTATTCTGTATTATGCTATAAACTAACTTTTAGAGGTCAGTGTATATGAAAAGCCCAATAAAGCCATTGATCTGCCCTGTCAGGTTGGAACTGTCCAAAGTCATGGCCACTTGGTGATAGTTTGGGATATTTTCTCTTGGCAGCATTTGATATCTTGGTACTTATATCAAGCATAGTCAGTCACATCCCTGTATGCATTTCTGCCATTTTGGTGGGAGTTGAGTGTTTCAGGAGGATAACTTTTTTTTTTGGTCAGACCTTGATTGGCTACCATCTGGCTCAAGGAACATTCCACTGAATTATCCCAGCCATTGAGAAGCCAGGTTTTGAAGATCTCATCGAACATCTTTAGGATACCATGGTGAACTGTGTACGAGTCTGTCATTTACCACCAAGATCCATAAGTGATTAATGGAATGTTCTGGAGGACATTCTGGAGACAAACCATAACTCTGAAACATTTCCATAGACTTTTATTGAATCTATGATTCATTGTGTGTTAGCCATTATCATGGCCAAAGGAATAGTAACTTATTACTAATCATATATTCCCGATTCAGTGGCAGTCTACTTAACTTCTGTTAGCTTTTTCTTTCTGTATTTTTAACTCACTTTATATCTTCAGAAGAGAATGTAGTTAAGTATAGGAGGAATCCGTAAGAAATGTTAATTGATGGTGATGAAATGAAACAAACTGTTTTTTTAGTATTTTTAGACTAGCTGAAGTTTAATCAATTTTTTTTTTTTGCCATTTTATGAAGAAAAATTTTTTGTGCCTGTGCAGAATAATTTTTGCTGTTTTTTAAGGAGATCTTATGATATCTCTCCAAATATATTTTGCTTCTTTTTTTTTCTGGCTTATTATGTTAAAATAAGCTCCATTTTGTCATTAATTAAAGTTGGAAAGTGTTTTTGTCACCCTGATGGAAAAATTAGTTTATTACTTGTACTAGTTTTTGCTAGATATTGCATTTGTTTTGTGTCATAAAACTAAACAGTTTGGCTGGTATTAGTTATTAGCATATGTTATTAGTTCAGTATTATACAAATTTATTTAAGGGGATGTTAGTTGTCTCTCAATCAAAATTAGTTTGATGATATAGTTCAATCGTTTGTTTTCTCACCCATGAAAATAATTTAAAGTGATACAGAGGAGAAACTGAGATTAACTTGAACAATAAAGTTAGTAAAATACCAGGCATGCTTCCCCTTAAAATTCTAAAGCTAATTTTTATTTTATATGTTTTTGCAAGCTGAAAACAACTTTGAATTTGAAGTTGTTAAGTTCTCCTGCAAGGAAGTTTGATATAGGGGAAGCAACGGACTAATCTAAGACATAAAATTTTATTAAATGTAGTTATAGCAGTTGTCGTTCACACTTCATATCTAAGTTGCTTTCGTTAAGGGAATAAAATTATAAAATTTGCATCGTTGTCATTGAACAATTATGATACATCCTTATCCATACCATGAAGAGTTTTAGCATGACATTTTTTTAACTTTCTAAAGTATGTATATTAATTACATGTATATATGAGCTTGGTAATATTGCCTTGAGTCATTGATTTAAGTAAATTAAAAATAAACAAGTGAGAATTTTCAAACCTTTAAACTGTTTAGTTAGATTTATGGTGGACTTATTACATTACTTTAACTAGATGCCAGCACATGCAATGAGCTGCTGTTTATTGTCTTCCCAAGCAGTGACATTATCAACACTTCCTATTTCATTCTTGTTACCAACGATGTGTAGTTTCTGGCTGCCAGAACTTGGACAAAGCTCATACTCAAAGCTCGCATCTGCGACTATATAGTTTGCAACTTGTTTCACATAGTAATTAAATGTTACTTTATTAAGTATAATGGTGAATCAGTTAATTTATGCAGCCTGTTAATGTATTACAGACTTTTGTGTTTAATTAATTTCAGTGGTCAAGGTGTGTTGGAAATTAACAACTTCTAAAGAATTTTATCATGTATGCTTTTGTATACACACATGTTCATAAACGTTTTAGCTGGTATAAACTTCTCTGTTATTTGTGTTTTCTAGATGTACATTAAAATACCAGATTTATAGTTCCGAAAATAATTTGAACATTATTTTATTTTTATTCTTTTTACAGTCTGTTACATTTGCCACACTTAGCAGATTTGAATAGTGATGTGTCAGTTAATTGCTGTCAAACTGGAAACCTTCCACAACAGTCTCTCAATGTCCTGGGCTCTACCAACATGCTTACATCTAGCAATAAGCTAGTTTCTCTTTCACAAAGTAAAGACGCAGAGCTTAATTATGGTGATATGGGACAGAGGTCTAACAGATGGTTTGATGGCCTTTTACGTTGCTTGAAACCTGTTTGGACAGCCCTGGGAAAATCAACTTCTCATGAATTAAAGGAAGGTAATAATAAGTTATAATTTTTATTTTATTCATGTATTATGAAAAGCTAAGAAAGCTACTCATGAGTAATTGTCTGTAATAGCAGCTACAAATTTGAATATTTTATTTTGTGTTGTTAATGCTAACTATGGAATAAAGTAAATGTTTAAGATTTATAGCTTAATAATTTTCCCTTATAGTAGAATTTACTTCTGCCATTGTTAAAATAGGTATTTTTCTCAAGTAATGTGTATATTGTAAAATATCCCATCAAAATAAATTTTTATGTAACTTGACAAATGAGCATTTAATGAACATCAAATTGTGGATTCAGAATAAACTACTGCAAAGTAAAAATATTTCATTGTTTTAAAAATAAATTTTTAAAAACTTTTATGCAGGATTATGCAGTAACAAAAGAGTTTAGAACCAAATTAATAAACATTGCTGTTAGGGATCCCCAAAATATTTTGTATCTGTTACTGGGAATGAAGGAGGCCAGCTTGCTTTATTGGATTTTGCCATAGTTTTAGCTTAAAAAGCATGCACTGGCAACACTATTCCAATTGAATGTTTACCTTTAAATCATAAGGCAGCCTAAGCCTGAGTATTTAAGCTTTACTAAGCATCCCTGCAAAATTTCATGTGTTGTGCATAACATTTACATGTTGTCACATTATTCTCTGATGACCAGCATTTATTCACTTTTCCTAATTTGTAGAGACACCAAAGTTTCAGGAACTAACTGTAAAGACATTAAGTATTCAGGAGTTTATATTGTTGTGTGCATAGAGGTTTGTAATAGATTGAATATTCACAGAACTTATGATAGCTTGATAAAGTTTATTTTACCAAAGCAACACATCACAGTTCTGGAACTGCCCACAAAAATACTGCTCTTCACAGTAACAGAGAGTACAATCAGTAGTTACACTTCAAACTACTAAGACTGTTAAACACAGTGCAGTGCAAAGCACATCTAAAGAGCGAAGCTAACATGGAGATATCTCAGTACTCGAAACTTGCTCTGAAGTAAATAAAAACTACTGAGAAACTGATGCTGTAACCTGTCTTATGTAGTTCCCTCTGGCTGTGGAGAAATTCCTAGTACCTTCTACTTCACGAAATTACTGGAATGTTGGAGGGCTGGATACGGTTAACGTTATATATAGGGTCAATTTATGTTATTCAATTACATTGCCTGTTGCAGTTATCAGGTTTGTCAACTTTACCAATTTATCTCTGAATTTGACAGCAAAAATTAGTCACCATCATCAGCTTGCTGCTATCTCACCAATTTAGGGAAATAGACACTTACTCAGTGTAAAATAGACTTGCCTTTGTGTTCTTATTTTTCTGGCAGAGCATCTTCTCTTTCAAGCATTTCATGTTACGTTGCACAAAAAAAAAAAAAAAAAAAAAAAAAAAAAA
>KK117162.1:400702-450385 GCA_000611955.2 Stegodyphus mimosarum
AGAAGAGCCAAAACATTATGACTACATACTCAATAATGCATTGCACGATCTTTGGACTGCAAAACAGCTGCAACTCACCTTCAGATGGATGCCACAAATTCTTGGTAGATGACTGGAGACAGGTTTTACCAAATGTATAAGCAGTGGTCAGTCAAAGTCTAGATATTCTGATGTGGTGATGGAGCTCTGAGCTGCTGCTCCATGACATCCCAAATGTGCTCTATTGGGTTAAGATTCGGCAGGTTAGCTTGCCAGGACATTAATTAGAATTCATCCTTGTGTTCCTTGAACCACTTCAACACAATTAGAGCTTTGGGACATGGGGTGTACTCCAGCTGGAAGATTCCATTTTCAGTTGGAAAGACAAATGCCATGTAAAAGTGCAGCTGATCTGCAGTTATATTCAGATTGTCCACAGCTTTCATGATCTGTTCTACCACAACTAAGGGTTGCAGAACTGACCATAAAAATGCCCTCCAAAGCATAATAGTGCCACCATTAGCCTGTGTATGACTTACTGTGTAGAGCAACAAACTGATCGCCTGGAAGATGGGGTACCCTGACATGACCATCAAAATGACGAAAGAGAAATCGTGATTCATATGACCAGGCAACTGTCTTCCACTTATCCATGGTCCAGGCTCCATGTTTCCGGGCCCACTGTTGGCATAGTTGATAATGCCGCTTGATCAACAGAGCCGCGTGGGTGGGGCATCTGCTGTGCAGTCTCTTATCCAAAAGTGTTCACTGAACTGTGTGTTCTGAAACACTTGCACTTGGACCTTCATTGTATTGAGCTGTTGGCTGAGCCACTGTCTGGCATTGATTTTGCTGTACCAAGTGGGCCAATCTCTGATGTCCTTTTTCTTTATGATGCATGGACCTATGACACTGGCATCTACTGCTGGGTTCACTGTCATTTATCTGCTTTGTATACATGCTAACAACAGCAGATCATGAACAACTTACCAGTTGTGCAGGTTTGAAGATACTTGAGTCTTCAGCCCATTACAATTTGCCTCTATCTGATTCGCTTAGATCAGTAGCCTTTCCCATCAGTCACAAAAGTAAATGCAAGAATGACTCCTGACCTTCTCCAGCAGCTGTTAAATACCATTCCCATGCATGACCGAAGAGCATCTGGGATGGGGAATATCCAGTTGTCTTCTGGACAGTACTGCAATTAGGCTAGTAAGATACGAGACAACTTCTGGTCCCAGTCCTGTCGGTTTCTGAAAACCATCAGCGAAAAATTGTTAAGGTTGGCTCAATTATACTCTCTACCATGTCGTCTGATTGCGGATGTAAAGATGTTCTTTGGTTTTGTCTGTGCTGAGTAGTATTTTTAATTACAGCTGAGATAAAATTTCTCTCCTTGATCAGAATGTAAGTAAATAGTCTCTGAATCTGGAAATCAGGTATTGTATCATTATCTCTGCTACAGTAACAGTCTCTTGATCAGGGATAGAATATGCTTCAGGCCATTTTGTAAAGTAATCAATGACAAAGAGGAGGTATTTGTAGCCACCAGGAGTTTGTGGCAGAAGCCCCAAGCCACTGCTATATTGTAACATTGCAGCCTCGGTCAGTTATGTTTCTTCAGTCCGTTCTGGCCCACACAGGCATCACAACATAGGCACCACTTTTGAACATGTGCCCTTGCATTATCTAGTAGTAGTCTTAAACTCTGGAAAGTCTTCTTATTCCGAAGTGGCCTCCTGTTGGACTGCTATGTGTAAGGACATCTGAGATCTTGGAAGTACTAATTCTTTAAGGACATCGAGGATCTTGCAAGTACTATCTGCCTTTGGAATGCCTTTCCATCATCCATTTCGAACTTTGTGTATAAGAAACTGTTTTGAATATGGTCGACGCTGTTAAGAATGCATACGCTGTAAACGATGCATGATCTGTGTGGAGCAGGAATTTTCTGCCACAGAGATAATATTGGAAGTTTTCTATGGCTTTAATTATGGCAAGAAACACTTTTCTGGTGACACAGTAATTCCTCTCCGGTTGAGACATACTTGCTCAAGTATACAAGACACGTTCTTGACCATTTTTCTTTTGGGACAAAACAGCGCTGAGACTCTCATTCTCACAGCTGTGATGAGAATAAAAGGCTTGCCAAGCTGGAGGATATGTCAGGATTGTCACGGATGTTAAAGGCCTCACTCACTTTGTCAAATGCAACTTCATATTCTTTTGTCCACAAGATATTTTGTTTGCTGTCTGTCACTTTGAGAGGGGATCTTGTGATGGAAGAAAAGCCCTTTAGAAACTTCCTATAGTAGATGGAGAGACCCAAGGAAACTTTTCAGCTGATGGACATTTTCGGGGTGTCTCTTAGTCTTTTAACAGCCGACACATTTTTGTAACACATGGCTTCGGTAGAGATGATGTGTCCAAGATAAACCTTCCTATTATTTTCTAAATGCTTTTTAAAACTCTTCTCAATGATAATGATGTCATTTAAGTATATCACACAGGCTTAGTAGAAAAGACCTTTCATCACAGTCTCTCCATGAGGCACTCAAATGTTGCAAGCACATTACATAATTCAAACGGCATCACTTTGAACTGCCAAAGTCGTTGTTCAGGGGTAAATGCAGTCTTTTCTAAGTCATCAGGATGCATCCCTTCCTGCCAATATCCACTCTTTAAATCAAGCATTAAAAACCACACTTCCAGAAAGAAAGTGTCCAGAATATCATTAATTCTAGGAAGAGAGTAGTTGTCTTTTTTCATGACTTTCTTCAACCAATGATAATCAACACAAAATCTAGTTGAACCGACCAGGACAATGGGAGAGGCCCATGGATTTGCTGAAGGCTTGGTAATATTCTTTCTTCTGTGTTCTTTCGATGTTTCTCTACCTCTTCCTGTTTTGCAATCGGTAGACATCTTCGATGTTGCTTGATTTCTGGATGATCCCACGTATCAATTCTATGCTGTGCGAAACTCATTTGACATATATCAGAAAATGAGGAGAAAACATCTTGAAATTCTTGAATGGCACGTTCTTCAACCTCTTCATAGCTTAATTGTATAGTCTGCAAGAACTCTGATGTTAGGCTCTGTGTAGGCATGGAGACTATAGGACTGTTAGGTAATTTATTGCAGGTCACTGAGCCCATGCTGCAACTTGCCTTTCCTAATGATTTTCACTATCACTGACGTTGGCAATTGTCACTGGGATGAAGGTCCTTGATAAATCGATGAGTGAAGTGGCTACCTAGTACTCCTCACAGGGTATTACAGTTCTTAGGCTATTCCGTTATACACTGGTGTGAAAAAATTAAGGACGAAGTCGAAAAATTAGCATATCAGCTGAACGAAGAGGCAGAGCGGACAGAAAGACCAATCAGGAGATTAAGTAAGGTGATGTGTGGTAGCACATGCGCAGATATGTAGGTAGACATAATGGGGGGGTGTCTGAGTAGTATAAAGCATGTTGTCGGTGTAAGATCAGTATTTCTGGCAAAGAGATTGCACGCCGTATAGCAGTTAAAATCACACCGAGTTGCTGCCTCAGCGAGAAATGGCGAATAATCAATCTGTTAGACGACATCTGGATGCTTTTACCCGAGGTCGAATCATTGGGAAGTTGGAGGAAGGCCGCAGTGTGACAAGTGTGGCTACACAGTTCGGAATTGCTCACAGCATCATTTCACGACTTTGGAGACAATTTCAAACTACAGGAACAGCTATCCGGGGGTTTAGTAGTGGTCGTCCATGAGGAACCACACCCGCAGATGACCGGTATATTGCCTTACAGGCCAGAAGAAACAGGCGGCAGACAGCCGGAGAAATCGCTAGACACACGACACAGGCGACTGGACGATCGATATCGCGTTTTACCGTGGCCAGAAGACTGCACGGTGGCGGTCAGTTTGCACGACGCCCTGTACGATGTGTACCTCTAATGCCTGCCCATAGGAGAAGGCATTCTCTGTGGTGCCGGGAACACTGGAATTGGAGAGACAATGAATGGGGACGAGTACTCTTTACAGATGAGAGCAGATTCAGTCTGAGTAGCAATTCTCATCGCATACTCATCTGGAGAGAGCGGGGAAGCCGCAATCATCCCTCGAACATCATTGAAAGGGGCAGGTATGGAGGTGGCGGTGTTCTTGTTTGGGGAGGCATCATGCTTGGTAGTCGTACAGACCTTCACATCTTTGACGCAGGTTCAGTCAACGAGACCCGTTATTGTAACGAGATTTTTCTTCCGTATGTGCGTCTTTTTAGAGGCGCCATGGGTCCGCAGTTCCTTTTCATGGACGACAATGCACCATGTCATCGCACAGTAGCTGCCGAAGAGCTCTTAGAGAGTGAGGATATTGAACGTATGGATTGGCTTGCACGATCTCAGTCCCATCGAGCATGTATGGGATTTTCTAGGCAGACGCTTGGCAGCTCGTACCTTACCACCAGTAACGATTCCGGAGCTTCGATTGGCGCTGCAAGACGAATGGGCAGCAATGTCTCAACAACTCATTGACACCCTCATTCTCAGCATGGGCAGACGCTGTGAAACCTGCCTAGCAGTCAGGGGAGATCATATCCCCTATTAAAGACCGGATGTTTCTTGCTGGACACCCATCACAGGGATGTTTTGGCTTTCAGTCACATTGCGCTCCATTCTACTTTTTCAATAAAGCTTCTTTTTATCCCTCTGATTTCTCTTTTAGTTAGTGTTGCTTACGTTACTCATGTCCTTATGTATTGGGGATCTTACGGTATTAAATATGTTGATGTGGAAAGCTTTTGTACAAAGTTATATTGAAAAAACCGTGTCGTCCTTAATTTTTGCACACCAGTGTACAATACCAGAAATTTCTTTTTCAGCTATGGATGAAAGAAGTAAAAATTCTGTTCTTGCTGGTATTATGATGACGTCTTGAGCTATGATTTGGTGGACAGATTTAACTCTTTAATTACTATTCCAATTAGAGTTATGTCCTTAGAGGCAGAATACAGTTCCTCCAAGGAAAAATTTTATTGCCATTGAAAGTCTAATCCGAGTATGCAAGGATCTGTAATATTTGCTACATATGCCATATGATGGTAGGCGGCACTTCCAGATGCCATTTTAGCATTTAATTTGATTATTTTATTATTATGAGTATTATAATTTTCATGATAAATTTGATTTTACCTGATTTTAACATTCTTTTTATCACTGGACACAGTCTGTTGGGTAACGTAGGTGAGTTTACCTTTCAGCAGTTGAGCAAAATCTTTTCGAATGATGGTAAAACATGGTCTTCTGTATCAATGGTCATACTGCAAGGAACTCCATTGATATGTCCCACGACGAAGAGTCTCTGCTCATTGCAGAAATCTGAAATGCTGTAAAATAGAGCTTCTCACGAACTGGCAACCTCTGTCCTGTAAGATAGCTGCTAATTAGTTTTCCTCTTCCTTGTTGGGAATAGTCTTAACTTCCATTCCTTGGGTTGTTCTGCAGTTCGTTTGTACATGGCCTTCACCACTTTCCAGTTCCAGCACATCACTTCTGTTTTGTTTCAAGGCATTGACTTGCCTATTTAAATCATCTAGACCACCATGGCAGAATTTTATGGCATACTACACTACAGCAATTTTTAGATCCTTGGCATCCGCCATTCTCGGGGCTTTCTGTATCTCAGTCCCAGATGCCAATGTTTAAGTACTGCAGGGACAGGATTTCCCTTGTTTCTGATGGACAGTCCAGAAAGGTGAGATCAACATCTGTGGCAAGCTCCTGTGGTATTTCTGCAGGCTTTTGTTGGTGATATTTTAAATGAAGCCTGTTGTAGTCTTTTAAACACTTCTTGCCAAAGTGCAGCTCCAAGGTACTAGATGCATTTCAAAATCTAACCTCTGGTTTTCGGGAAGAGTTTGAAGGATATTTTCAGGAAGAGTTTCCATCGTCTTTTGGATAAGCAGCAAAATGTCAGGCTTTAGCTTTGGAATCGCATCCATTTATTCATGTTTACCACTATGGAGAAGTGCATCTTGTACACTTGCCATGAGGTCTTTCCGTCTGACATTGATAGTTTTAGATAGGGTCAGGACAACATAGATTCAAATTTAAAGGCATTAGAATTGTGACTAGCTACTGTTACGGATTTCTTTAAACTGTCAACTTCTCTGGTGGCAGCAGCAGCTCTGTCATTTTGTTGTTCAACAGCAGAAACTCTTTCCTGAATTACTCCAACTTTTATCTTAAACCATATCTACCTTCAATAGCTACAAATTTGTTTTCAATTTTGGGAGAAATTTCTCTTTTCATTTTTTCTTAACCCTCTCGGCATTAAGGATGGAAAATTCGCTATAGAAGACAGGCTTTTTTATTTATTACACATGAAAATTTCTGCCAGCTTTTAATGTATCCGATTTTGGTTTGGATGTAAATTGGAAAAAAAGAAATCAAGGTACAAAATAGGAGAGTTATATTTTTTAATTGTGATCAAGGAAATATCATTAATTCATGACAGTTTGGGAACATTGAAATTTCAGGGCTAAACCCCTAACACACGTAGGGTTAACCTGCTTTCGTATCTTCTTTAATGGATTCTTGTCCAACTTTCATCTCCTTTGGCGCGCTTTCATCTCCTGTTTAATGGAGTTGGCAGCCCCTTCCATTTTTTCTTGAAATGCATCAAAGGCAGCCCCCAGCAGTCTTAGTTGCTCTTCCATTGCTCTTGTCACCGTCATCCAATACCACTTCTTACACCAAAAATTGTTGGGTGTAAGGGATCATAACAGATTGAATCCTCACAGAACCGATTATAGCTTAATAAAATTTATTTTAGCAAAAGAAACATTTCAGAGTTCTGGAACTTTCCACAAAAATACTTGTATATCTTTTGATGATATCACTGAAGGTAATCAGTCATCACATTTCAAACTACTAAGAATGTTAAACACTGCACGATGCAAAGCACGTCTAAAGAGCGAATTTGACGTGGAAGTACTTCAGTACTCTGAACTGATGTTGATTTAAACAACAACTGGTCAGAAATTCATGCTTTCCCCATCTTATATACCCCCCCCGGCTGCTGAGAAATCTCCAATAGCTTCCACTTCTCAAAATTACTGGAAGGCATGTGAGGGCTGGATTTGGTTATGTTTACATGCAGGTTCAGTTAGAATACCCATTACAGTTATGCAAGGATCAGACCAAGCTGATTTTGGCGACAAAAATTAGCCACCAAAAATCATCACCAGCTTGGCTGTATCTGGCCAATTTAGGTATTTACTCAATGTTAAATTGATTTACTCCTGTATTCTTTACAGTAGAGGACCTACTTTTTCAACCATTTCATATTACTGTTTCACGTATAGTTTTACTAAAATTATTTCGATATTGTACAAAATTCATAATAATATTCTTGTCATTACCCTTAGATTAGGCTTTGATGAAAGGTTATAAAACTTGTGTATAACTTCATTTCTGTAACTAAATAAGCATCAGTACATCATCATGATGGTTGGAAATAATAGCAATAGATTTAATGATAGCTTAATGATCTTTAATACAATTCACACCAGCACAGGGGAATGATTTATAAAATGTGCTGAATGTCATTCTGCAAGCCCTTTTTAGTATTAAGCTTAACAAGCTGTCCCAAAACCTATAAAATCTATTCTTTTAATATATTGGTCATCAGAATTAAAGGATAATGACAGAAATAAAATGTAATTGATACTTAATGAGAAATTTATACAAAAGCATTATTTAACATAAATTACAATATTTGCCAGTTGGTTATTCACAAACTATCGAAATTAGAACCAAATTTATGAAAATTGGAAAATGATGGAAAAATTAAGTCACCTCTTGTGGAAAATGTTTTTCTTTAATATTCACCTCAGACACATGCATACCTTAAATCTTGATTTCATAAACTTTACCAAAGTATTGATCAAGTCTTGTGGAATGGCACACCACTCTTCTAGAAGTGCACATTTCAGCTCATGGAGGGTCCGGGGAGGAATTGTGTTCCGATGAAATACAGCATCCTAAAGCATCCCACACATGCTGAATCGGGTTCAAGTCGGCTGAGTAAGGTAGCCAGTTCATTCGAGTGATATCTTCTGTTTCCAAGTATTCTGCCATTTTATATCCTCAATGAGACCAAGCATTGTCATGACTGCAATAATCTTGTATTTTAGGACAAGATTTAATAAATAATCATTCCCATAGTAAACAGAATTACAGCAAAACTTTTTATTTTTTCTAGAACTTTCTTCATCTGTTGTCTGCCAGCAGCTGAATGAATACACCATTTCAGCCTTGGCTCAGACCTTTGAGGACAGGCTTGCTGTGTGGATATTTCTGTGGTTTTCCTGTATATAGCATGATTACAAGCCCTCTTTCTTGAGAAAGTCCTTCTAAAAAGTATCTTTTCCTTTAGGCAATTATACTCTTAGGTAGTTTACAATTATACCTGTTAGGCAGTTTACTGTTACATGCTTTGTTGTGTTTAGCACAAGCACTTGTATTTGTAAAAATTGTTGTTGTAGGTTTTTTTCTGCCCATGGGTATAGGCCAGTTTCCCTTAGAAAGTTTTCCACAAAAGCATCTAAAAATATGTAAATCAGCTTTATAATTTAGTCCTCTTAATTCCTCATTTTTAATTTTTATATTTCCTCTCTGTGTTCTAAAAGTAGTAATAACGTTTTTGAACTGTGCCATGTCTAGATTAATCTATGCCGAATGGTTTGCGTAATGCTGATGACATAGCTAATGGAACTTGAATTCAAAATTTTGGGAATTGAAACCTTTCTAACCCAAACCCAAACCTTCTCTTGGTGAGCTTTCATGTTGATTAAATGCACAAGTAACCTTCACCTTCTGTGCAGCTTGGACGCTATTTCACTGTGCTGTCTTTTTGTCGCAACAGTATCAATGTAAATTTTTTGGAAATAGGCATGTTTAGTGTGCCAGGTGAATTATGGCCACAAATACCAATTGAAATAAAAATGGAATTTAATCCACCTCGATTGCCAAGTTTCTTAGTTACAAATTTTTGCCCCATGATTAAATATCTTTGCATATTCTGCCATATTTGACTAAACAAATATCTTCATTTGCAAAAACTTATTGCTTGGAGCTAAAATTTTCAAGTTTTCCTCTTGCCGTGGTCTGTTTTAGATCTTTATAAACGTTTAAATGCAATAATAAAGTATCAAAAGTAATTCTATATCTAGTCATAAGCCAGTGTTGATGGCAAGTTTGTATTATTTACACAAAGCTTATTTATGGTATTTTTTTTATAAGTAATGAGATTGAATATTCTCCAAGTAAACATGATTAATATTGCTTCATCCTTTTTCTCAAATTTATTCTAATTTTTTTCCCACTGTTTGTATGATTTTGTAATCTGAAACTTTATTTTACAGGTAACTGGGAAATAAGATTTGAGGATATTAAAGAAATGCAGTATTTAGCTTGTGGAGCACAAGGTGCTGTATATTGTGGGCATTTAAATGGAGAACTAGTTGCTGTTAAGAAAGTTAGAGAGAAAAATGAAACAGATATAAAACATTTGAGAAAATTATCACATCCAAATGTTATAGCATTTAGGTAAGTAAAAAATTTATGAATGTTTCATTGGAGAGAAATTTAATTGAGCAGTTTGTCACATACAAATGTGGTGTAATTCTACTACTTCAGTTTACTTACATTTGTAGAAGTAGCATGTTAATTCAGTGAAGATCTTCAAATGAACTGTTATGATGCATCCTTTTTATTTTGGAATGAGTAGTACCCTATTATGCCCGCTAGGTCAGTCTCAATTAAAGTAAACATGATTAATAAAGTGATTGTAATGCTTGAAAATTAGGGGAGTTACCAAATCTCGCTGTGCAATAAAACAATATGTTGAAAAAAATAATATGTATGAAGTAGTACTGGTTCAGCTAATTACTGTGCACTGACTTCCAGAAATACATTCTGATGCAGCAATTTTAAGTTGCACGTCATTGGATATAAATCATTTGCCAAGAATGTATTGCTTTGGCATGTGAATATGGTTATAGAGAAAGTGTTAGGTTTGATATTTGCATCGTGTGATAAATATCATGCTTGTTCAAAATCTGCAGTACATATTCAATTGGTAATTTGCATATGTCTTATAACATCTGCTTGCTAGAGTTTAGAAAGGCAAAGGCATATTTCAAGACTAGAGTCACTTCAGTGAATCACCTGGAAGTCACATCAGAGCCAACTGAAACTTATAGGGTGTGAAATCGAGAGCAATTTTAGTTATCTGTGTGATAAACCACTGGACTTGCAGTATTGGTTATGCAAATCATTTCAAAGCTTTTAATGAGGATAATCATCTGATTAGTATTATTGAGATATTTTATGATATTTGTAACGGAGACATCCATATATTATGCTTAATGTAGTGTATCCTGTATGGACTCTTTATGTCCATATATTGATGAAACCATTCCCTGTAATAATTTGATGCATTAGTGTAACACAGTGCCCTCAGTTTGGAACACCAGTTATTATAATATTCAAGTGCTGTAGGTTGGGTCTTTGAATATGTTGCCATTCCAAAGGCACATGGGTTAATAACTCAGTGCAGAACCAACTCCAGGATTTTCAGTGCCCTAATAGATTATTATAGTTGCCAGCCCATATGCAATAAACATATTACTAAGCTTAAGAAAAGCATACCTTTACATACTTGACGCATATAAAAGTAACTTAGCTGGCCTCTCCAAAAATTAAGTGGATACTCATGTAATTTATGCTTGGAGCTGATGCTACATTAGTGCATATAACTGACTATGAAAGAGGTGCTATTTATCACGTAGTTACAATGATATCAAATACGAGAGTCTGTAACTATGATTTCATATTTCAAAATGTGTCAAAATGACTCATATTGATTTATATTTGATGACCTGTAACTAATATGTATTGCATGCTAATACTTTTTTGAGTGTGACATCTTTGTAACTAGATGATGTAACTTCTGAATTGGCTATTTCTTTTATTTTGCTTTGTTGCAGAATTAGATTTGATGATTTATGTAATTTTTACTAGGACCACTGCAGACATTTTTATCCAATAAGATGGTATACGCTTCACTAGTAAGATGTAACTTGCATTCTCGTATCACTTATTTCAAAATAAAAGCAGAACCCTGTAATAAGCTATTTTATGAAGCTCAATTATATTATGTTTTTATTTGAAAAAGTTGGGATACTCGTGAAACGATTTAATGCTTGCATAAATATTCTGCATAGCTTTTAAATATATTGATTTTGAAAGCTAACTGTACTGTTTTTATGCAATTCTTGAAACACGTTTTTATTTTTAATGCATAATTTATGGTAGCATCTTTCCATTTTCATTTGAGCTGTCATTTTTTTAACTTTTAAAGTAATTTACTAAGTTTCATTCAGTTTTAGTTGTATTTTGTAGACTTTGATTTTTGTGTTTGGGTAAAAGGTTTAGTTAACTCTCTGAGAGTGGCCTGACATTTTAACTCTTTCGCATCGAGAGAAAACCAAATCCGTTTTCTTCAAACATCGAGAACGCCCATGTACACAAGTTTTTGTTGAAATGGGTTTCCTCCCCCCCTGTCTAGTAGGCTGCTACATCGTTAACAATAACCTACTTAAGTGAGTTGATTACTATCTCTTGAAGGGGTTTTCGGTTGTTTCACCCATTGTGTACAGTTTTCCCTTAGGACAGGATTTCAAATGCGAGCATCAATAGCTTTCTATATTTCTCCTCAGTATTTGCGTTGAAGCTAAACAACCTGTATTCAAATAAAAGAGCTACTTCAGTCGCTTCAAAAGAAGTAATTGACATGTCATTTAACAGTTCGCGAAACCAATGAAACATATACTCCAGGATGGGGGAAAGCATCAAGTAGAAGACGAACAAGGCGGTCGGGCGACCTGCCGATGTCTGAATGGCCGGGCGTCTCAGGCATCTTCGACGCGAAAGAGTTAAGTGTGCTCATTAAGAACTGTATTTGAACAATTTCTGTTAGCTAAATTTGTATAATTACTTAGTTTCCGTTTTCATAAATTACAATTTATTAAGATATTTACATTATTAAAGAAAGACAAAATAAGATAATTTAATTATAAATTATTACGAGCAAATTTCACTGTTTATTTTTCTGAAATTACCAAACAGCTTAACTGCAGTTCTTGCCTTTGATATACCAGCAGTTATTAAATTCATGTAAATCTACTTAACATTTCTTATTATCTTGCATGTAGGTTTCTATTATCCTTACTTCATTTAAAAGGAGATTATTTAGAAGTGCGTAAGTAGTAGTAGGCTAAGAAATCTGGAATATACTTTTATATCACTTGTGAAAGGTGTATTAATTTGATTTCTTCTGCTGCCACTGTACTGTTGCCATAATTTATTCTTCTGAATTTGAATGCCTTTCGAATATTGCAGATTCTGTGAAGTTATATGTAGAATTTATGTGTATGTGTGTTGAATATTGCAGATTGTGTGAAGATATATGTAGAAATTTGTGTGTGTGTATATATATATAATAATGTAAGATAAAAAATATGTAAATCAAAATTATAATTTAAATTAGCAATAGTCTTTAATTCCTTTTCTCTATTCTAAAAACAGTAATATCAGGGTTGCCATGCTACCTGGAAAACTAGAAAAAGTCAGGGAATTCAAAAGTTGACCAAGAAATTCAGGGAAAAGTCGGGGAATTTCGTACAGCAATTCCCCCGAAAAAAGCGAGTTTTGTGCTGACAGTGGAAGCGATCACTTTCTCGACGCGCTTAAGCATAATTCGGGCAGCTGTCACAGAGGCAATTTTCGCAGCTCCAATCAGGTTGTCTTTTAGAAAGGCAAAGCAAGTTTCCAGTAACTTTGGTTTCCAGTAGCCTCGAGAGACTCGCATGTGCCTGTTCAGTGCATGTTGAACTAAAGAAAATACGTGTTCTTGTATAAAACAAAATCGGTTTAATCGTAGTATACGGTACCATGGAGGCTATTTTGCGGTACATACGGGATTTGGCAGCATTATGATGAGCAGTAAATGCATCATTTTGGTGTTGGTGGCAATTTTTAAAATCGTGCCAAGGCTACTAGGATTTTACCATAAAATCTTTTAAACATTTTTTCCCCTTTTTAACAAATGCCTTATTTGCCATTTCACAGTAAAATAAAAAATAGTAATTAGTCTAGTCTAACCATTTGATATAAATATATTCGTCAAAATATCGTTAATTATTGTAATTCAGTTTTTATTAACTTTAATGTTATTCATATCATTTAATGTTGGTTCTTCCCTCTAAATGTATGTATTAGTAGTAAATAATACTTTCAAATTTCAGAAAATTTTTTCTGGCATAATCCTGAAACTAATTCTAGCAACATGATAACATAACATCACGAAATTTAATGCAGATATTTTTTGCTTATGTATGCTGCTAAATAAATATAAAATACCTAAATTTATTTAAAAAATATCATTAAATAGATTTAGCTGCAAAATGTCTGAAAAAAAAAAGACCTTTTTTAATACAAATTGGACATAATCACAATCTTCAGTGAAGAAAACAACTATTATAGTTAAAATAGTAATGCTTTGGAGATTATAAGTCATATGTAATTGGCAGATTTTTGTGTTTTCAAGTGGTACCGTAATTAATTTACCGCTTAGCACAACCAAAGTGCGTTACGCGGATAAACTGGAATATTCTTAAAACACACCTGGCAAAGTCAGGGAAATTACGTGGATAGACTGGAATTTTCTTAAAACACATCTGAAAAACCTGGAAAAGTCGGGGAATTTCATTCTCCTATTTGAGTGGCAACCCTGTAATATTTTTTGGGCCGCATCATTTCTAGATCAATCCACCTCATATGGCTTGCGTAATGCTGATGGTGTAGCTAATTCGGAATGTTTTTGCTACTGTAGGCAAACCTCAAAAGTGCTACGCTGCAAGCTTTAAAAACTTTGAAAATAAAAGAAAACAGATTTATTTTTAAAAAAACATGATAAGCAGAAAAATATGGTCTAATCTAATTGAATTAAGACATTAACACACATACAATATTTACGAAATTTTTTTATTAAAAACACAAAAACTTTGGAATTGAAATTGGTACAAATGATATATTTAAAACAACAAAGAATAAAGAATGCTAGTACAATATACAGAGTTGAAACCTAAATTAAAATAATCTCTTTCAAATTTCTCTTTTTTCAAAATCACATATTATCACTTGAATAATTTACTATTTTACTTGACAGTTAATTTTATTTCAAAGCAACCTTTCCTATCACTCCTGCTTTCTACTCATGGTTTTTTGCCAGAATGTAGTAGGCCAAGTTGAATGTAAATGAATAGGTTCACTTCCTGAAGGCCACGTTGTTATATTTAATTTATTATCATTTAATCATCTGTGGTGTTGAGCTTCTTGCCATTAGGCTTGTTAATGCCAACTTTTATGAGTCAGAGCCAACCTGCATGTTAAGTAAGCTAAACTTACTCCATTTGGTTTTAAGTTACTCGTTACCTTTTTGGGTTAAGCCAGAAGTGCTGGCTTTTGTAAGCATGAGTCAGTGCCATCAGTGAATTTTAATTTGAGTTAATAAAGGGTTCTTTAATTCTTCTCTGGAGTTGGACACACTTTAGGATAATTCCCTGCACAGTCTATTAACGTCTAGTTAGTTTATACTTCTAAATTGTATGAGATATTATAATTTCTTTCAGATCTAACTTATTACTGCCACGAATCGACGGCAAATGGTTCTGGTCGAAATGTGAACATCCAGGGTATCTTGCACATGTTGCAGAATGGAGATAGAAACAGTTTGCAGGTGCACCACCGCTTGTCGGCGAATGTATCAATCCATGTGTGCTGACATCACTCTGGCTGCACCAACACCCCTCAAACTTGCCACATTTCCTTGTTCCAACCATCGTCACCACAGCCGATGCACTGTGGGCTCATCTAAGTGTGTGCCAGCTGAGATTTGTTGTCTTGTAAAATTGTCTCTGTGTTAGAACTGAATCTGTTGATGACGGCCTGGCATTCTCTGCTATTACATGTATCCTCTGAAGCAAAAACAAATTTCCTACGATGATTTCCCTAGTAGAAATAGTGGCACAAATATTGAACATTCTGCAGGTTCCTTCCCTTATATCTTCTGTAATGTGCAGTGGAGAGCTGCACATTTCACATCATTCACATAACTCGGAAACATGTATCTACCCTGAAATTTGCATAATTTTCGGGCCACTCCTTATTGGTGTTGTATTTTCAATGTAAGGTAGTGTAACATGTGCGTTCTTGGAACTGAAATTTATCATGCCAAAAAATACAGTCGGCGAGTTTCTACTACATGATATATTGTTGCACATCTGATCCAATAATATATGGTCCCTTTTGTGGATCATTCCTTTGGTGCTTTAATAAATTGAATAATATTGCTAGATGCTATCCTTGTATTTCTTGATTTAGGATTAGATGTCCACTTTGACTTATCTTTACCATTGAGTTGAATTTTACCAGGGCAAATAATACATTCGTCACATGACTGAAAAAAAAATATAAGAATTTTTCGACTTTTTTAGCATTTTCTTTTTTAGCTTCATATTTGAACTTCATATTTTTATCTCTCTGGGTTTGGTTTTGAAGCATTATTTCTTCCTAATTGTCAAATGAAAATTCCTCATTTTCAGCTTTGTTGCTATCCTTTGAATTCATGATTTTCAACTTCAACAAAATCATCTTCCTTTGATTCATCCTCCGAAATAGCCTTTTCTTCATCACTTAGTTATTTTAACAGCTCTCTGATAGCCTCATGTCTACCCCAAAAATGTTTTCCACAAAAGCGCTTTAACATCTTCGAGGCAACGCAGAAATAAGTCAAATTAGGAAATGCAAATGTTACAGTTAACCATTTGTCTGTGAGATAAATATTGATGTAAAAATGATGCAGAAATATTTCAGTAAGAAGAGATGTTCTTATCTATAGTAGCCAAAGTCATATAAAGGTACTGAATAGCACAGCCTGTTTTGTGTCTTGGGGAAGGCAGGGCGAGGTTATCTGGTATGGATTTTGTTCATGATGAATGGGTAGCGTACTGGGGTTAAGGGAGGTAGTGCATTTAAGAACGTCCACTGGACCTTCTTTCTTTTTTGAAAGTGAAGAAACAATATTTATTTTAGCATCCAATTCTACGGTGTTAAGATCAGAGGAATCACCATCTGTTAAGATATTTTCTTCAACTTTACAATCTACCAGTAATTCATTTTTCAAGTCTTGTCACTGTCATTCATTTTTAAGTCTTTTCTTGTCCACAAGTTTGTGGACATTGTATAAAACCTCAAAAGAATCGTTGGGACTATTCAGTAGTTTGAATCTCAGCTCCAGCGCAGTAATCGTCTGATATATAGTAATGAAAAAAAATTCTATTTTATCTTTCTCTTTTTAATCTTGCATAGGTTCATCTACACTTTCTTATGAAAAATTTTGTTTTTAAGATCAAACGCGGTGGCATAGTGTAGTCAGTTCAAAGTTTTTTCTTACGTCTATATCATTAGCTAAATTTTCATCTTCATTGTCAAAGGATTCATCCAATCTGAATTCTTTAAAAAAGTTAATGAGCTATTTAAAATCAGTGACTTGGGATAAATAAAAATATTTTGATTGAGGTAGCTTACTTATTGGATTAAAAGGATTCAAAATTTTATACCAAATGATGATCGAACATAAAAACTTAAATTATTTTATTGTGATCAATAAATCACTGGTCTCGCCTCAAATCATATTTTCTATTTCAAAACATAAAGGTTTAGGGAATCTATATGACTTTCCTATGAGTGTTGCTTACTGTAAAATTTTTAAGGTGTAACTCATCAAAAAGTTGATGATTAAGTTTATACAGCTTTTAAACCACATGAAAAAAATTCACTGCCTTCAAGGAAGATTTTGTCATATCGTTAATTACTGAGTTTAGTGAATGGCTGCTGAAAGGTATGTAAAATCCTTTGAGATTTAAAGTTTTAATTCTTGATTGTACTCTCACTTCTTCACCTGTCATATCTGAACTATTGTCAAAACCTTGACTTTCATATTTTCTAATTTTAATCTATTTTTATTCTAATAAAACATGAGAATTCCATACCAGTAGATCTTTTAGTAGGAAGAAAACCTAGAAAATGTTAATTAATGTTGCATTCAGATCCTGCTTCTGATTGATCAATGGAAATACATCTTACTACAAATGTTATTTGTTCAACCATACTCACATCTGGTATGCAATCAAGAATAACCGAATAATATTTTGCTTTTTGAACTTGTTTTATAAGACTATCTTGTCATGTAACAATCCAATAATTTTGTTCTAAATTTTGTTTCCTAAATATGTTACTTTCTTTTCTTCATTATTCAAGTTTCTATGAACATGTTCCTCCATTATTGGGTCAAATTCAGCTAGCAAATCATTTAACTTCAGAAAATTTCTGTTGTTATAATCATAAAGCTAGTCACTTATACGTCAAAAGGCTACAGAACTTTCACCATGCAATTTAATAACTGACATTATGCACAGAATTACTTCATGTCAATATTTAATTTCAGAATTAATTAATCTTCATCTGAATCTACTGTCTGAAAAATTTCCAACTTTCGTTTCAACTCTGTCTATGATTTCAAATTATTTACATAACTGTTCAAGTCATATTACATATTAATAGTTCAACTCTTCTACATATTAATAGTTCTTACATATAATTATTTACATAACTTTCAAGTTCTTAATATCTCACCAATATTTTCCCAATTGCTATAACCCTCATTTAATACTAAACTTAATTTTGAATTACCAAAACATCTGCAACAAAAACAGAACACAGAATCTTTTCACACTGAATATACTTACACTGGCCAATGAATCAGAAACCTTTGAGATTTTCATTTGAATGCCTATTAGGGATGAAATATGAAAATTTTTTTTTATAACATGGGCTATACATGGTTAGAATGCTAGTGTAAGTAAAGTGCAAGAGTGCTTTTCATGATGAAGGAAATAAAATGGGAAAACAACAGATCTTTCACAATTTGAAAAAGGGCTTATTGTTGGAGCCTGTTTAGCAGGGGCCCTAATTTCAAAGACAGCAAATCTCACTGGATTCTCAAAAGCAGCCATATCGAAGGTTTTCAAAAGAATCAGAACCCACAGTCCTTCTCTAGAAGATGTAACTGCGCTTCGAGCACAGTTTTCCATTGGCGGCGTCTCTGACAAATTGTACGGCAGAACAGGAACACTACTGTGCTTCATTTCACACAGATTATTAACCAAGGCTCTTCTCAACAGATTTCAGCTTGAACTATGCACAGAGAAATTACAGAGGATAGGAATGCATAGTCGAGTGCTTGTGAGAAAACCACTTATTTCTGCCGGACATGCAAGAATTCGTTTGCAGTGGTGTTGGAAAAGAAGTCGCAGGACATCTGAAGATTGGAAATGGGTAGTGTGCAATAGTATAATGCAACTATGTAGTTTAATGTATAGTAGTGTATGTATGTAGTATATAATGTATAATGTGTATAACTGTGTAGTATAATGGGTAGTATAATGCAACTATGCATCATGCCAGAAGTGTTCAAAATTGGTTCGCTGAACATAAGTCCTATGCTCCTAACACCTTCCCTAGCCACTGCATAACCCAAATCTTAACCCTGTAGAAAATGTATGGGATGTGGTGGGAAGACTTGTCCGACAGCACTCTCCTCTTCCATCTAATTTACAAGATCTAAAAGACTGCCTAGCCAATGCATGGTACTGTCTGGACGTAAATGCACTTCAAAAGCATGTAGACTTGATGCCCAAACGAATCAGAGCAATTATCCGTGCAAAAGGTGGTCCAATAAAATATTGATCTTTAGGGTTCTAATTCATTGGCCGATATGTCTATCAGCCAATCTTTTAACACATTCTTCATTTTTTAAAACTCTGTTATAGTACTTTGCACTATACCTTCCATTTGGAATTTGACTGTCAAACAAAAAATTGTAACTGAACAAAGGAGGTAATGGACATTTCCTAACTAAAAACGATCAATTTGAGTTGCTTATAAACCTGGCCATAATCCTGGGTCTTAACGACATAGTATGGTTGAGGCCTCCTTCATTTTCCGTGGCAGTGCCCATTTGCTTTGAAACATGTTGAGCTCTGTTCCTGTGTGGAACAACTCACAGTTTCATCATTAATGTTGCCCTGTCATCTTGATAATCCAATCCAAATAAGAATTGATAGTAGTGTCTAGATCTCAACATCCGCTTATTTTTTTGCTTTGTTTTGGACTCCTTGCATATAAAAAAAACTACACAGCTTTCCCGATTGCTTTTGAAGCTAAGTTTTCTACTTCAGCCTCTCCTTTTTTGTATTGACTACCAGATAGTCTGTTTCTTCCCTCTAACATTCTGAAACAAAGTTAATTTGATAAGGTTAATTGAACAATCAAAACCAGATATACAGAGTATTTTCTAAAAAATAATAATAATAATAAAAAAATAACCTGAGACGCCTTCGATCAAAATATATGCATTTAAATTTTTTTTATATGTTTTGGATAACCACGCAGAAACTACCCGGAAAATTATCCTATTTAAAATTTCAAAGTTAATAGCAATACATAGCAGAAAGTTGTATTGAAATTGGTATATTCCCCAGAAAATTGCATTTAAACATAAATACATAAAACACCAGTGTGATGAAAAAAAATCTTTGAACTTGAAATATTAAAGGTACATAAAACAATACTAACTTACCTAAAAAAATGCACTTTTCACATCCACTACACTGTAAATGTTACATAAACTGTAGCATTACCACAGTGTGAGTGCATTTGGTGGACGTTATTGTATAAATAAGAAGGCATTGTTTTAAATCTAACTCCTCTTTTATTGGGTAGAAAAACCTTTTTAAATCCTGCCAGTGGTGGGAATGCATTTCTCACTTCACGTCGCACGGCCACGTGTACAAATACCCATTACCCAGAACATAGAAGCTTGTCTTTTCTTGTCTGTGCTGTGCATCTCGAAATATAGGAATGGCCAGAAGTCTATCAGTTTCTGTTGTTATTTAATTTTATTTTACTATTTCTTTATTTTCTAGAATCAGGCAATTGGAGTTTTTTTTTATTATTTGGTTTTGCCGCCATAGGTAGTTGCTTACCTAGGGACGACCTTGTTGGAACCTAAACTTAAAATTTCAAGAACTGAAACCTTTCTTTTAATAAACAACAGAAACCAAAACCTTCTCTTGGTGAGCTTCCATACTGGATAATTGTACACTTTAGCCTCAGTTCTGTTGTACCCAAGACACTTCTTCGCTCACTGACATGCCACTTAACCTTTGCTAATTATTGTTCTTGGTTCTAAAGACATAATCAATATAAAATTGTGGGGTGTATAGCACATCCACAATTATGATGTATCCTAAGAATTAGTTATTAAGGAATAAAATTATGTGTGGAATTGACAGCTATGTCTGTCTTTGAGTGTCATTCTTCTGACTATGCAGTAAAGCCTCTCCGAGTTATAACACAGAGAACCAGTTCCCATCCATTACAGCTTTCTCCAAGTCATCCTATTACATATATTTGAATGCCACCCAGACGGGAAAGTGGTTAGTGACTCTTGACTGTCATACGGAAGGGCCAGTTTTGAATCCGAGAGAAGGCATGGATGTAAATTGTTTGTCCGTTCATAGGAAGATACAGTGGCCCACCTATTAGGTGAATCCACAATAAAGTGACTGCCACTTCTGGCCTTTATGGTAGCCAACACTTATAATGGTTACTGCCCGCCAGTGGAATGTGCTATATATATATATATGACTACATTCCAAAGTTGTATTAATATCATTAATTGCTGCTTCATTATGTACTTATCTGAATTAAACATTATTTTAATTTTGTCCTGTAAATAGGTGTTTGTCTTGAATTTGTTAGTTTCTGCAGTATTTAGGGTATTTTTTAATTCAGACATATAAAATTAGTAGGTAACTGTTCATTAATTGCTAATTAATTAAAGGAAATTGTTATAGAATTTTGTGTTGATTTGTCATAAAATAGTTTTTTTACTAGAGATCTTTTCAAATATTTACTGTATTAGGCAATTTTTAATAAAATATATTTAATGAACATTTTTTACAGGGGTGTTTGTGTGCAACCTCCATGTTTTTGTATTATCATGGAGTATTGCCCATCAGGAACACTACACGGATTGCTTCGTCGGGGTACTGAAATTCCTCCAAAGAAAGTAATGGAATGGTCCAAGCAAGTGGCTAGTGGAATGAACTATTTACATACTCATAAAATAATCCATAGAGATCTGAAATCTGATAAGTAAATATTGTTGTGATATGCTTAAATATTTATTTTCTTTTATATTGATTTTATCTATTTTGTATAGTTGTTAGTTTTTATTATTTATTTTGTTCTTACTGTGTTGTAATTTTGGTTTATTTCTAGTTAATTTCTGTATGATTTTTGATATGGAAACTCTTATTGTATATTTATGTGTCCAAATGCTTTATTATTCTGTAGTATTTGGAATTAACTAGAAATAGAGGCTGGGTTTTGACAAAGTATTGAAGGTTTTTCAAAATCGTATTTCAAGAACTGACCAATTTTTCTAGCTTGTTTTTGTTGTCCATTTCTCTTAACACCTGTTTGGGCAAGAGTATAAACTTTGCCATTTGTAAAAGGTTTTAGTTAGTATTCCATTTAGAAATTGAAGTGATTTATTTGCTGCTGACTGATTTAGCGTTTGCTCTCTGAGATTTTACAATACTCATTCTTGAATAAGCAGAACAAAGCAATATCTAGTGATTTTGCAGGAGGTAGTTTAAGGTGCTTTTCTTCATTTTTAAAGGAATGGTGAGATTTTGTGAATTATGCTGTGGTCAAGGGATTTTAAGCATTTGGTAAAAACAACTAATCTACTATGCAAAAGTATAAAACAGTAGGTTAAATGTGGTATCAATTGCAGTCAAAAGAATATTTGTTTTTATGTATCATATGTTTAAATGTCCATATATTTCATAAAGCATTACAGTTGGTATATCACTGAGCTCCATGTTTTAGCCTTTTCAGTAACAAGAAGTTTAAATTTTTCTTGATTTACATTATAGGTGATTGAGAGGCGTAGGCTTTCATTTTTCATTGCTACAAGCCATTGCCAAAATTTAGCAAGGTATTGCCTTTCTCAAACTTAAACGGCATAGCGTTATAAATACTATCACAATCTTTTATGAAGATACAGTACAAATTTCGAGATCCGGATGTCCAGCATCTGGAATGATCTTAAGTCCGAACCTTAAAGCCACTAAGAAAAAAAAAATTTTTTTACGTTTTGCGCATGACATTTTAGTTTTTCTCCCGTAATAAAACGTGGAGAATCCTGATTCTTAATTTCACTTCGGCACTAAATAAAGTACCTCGTTATTGAAGAAACAATCATTTTAGTATAAATTTGTTTGATCAGTAATTTGGCTGCGTATCTGCTTGGCATACATCTCAAACCGAAGCATTATTATAGAAACATCGTTGTTTTTACAGCTATGTAAACTATGTTGTTTTCACTCGGATGACGCAAGCATTTTTGTATGATTGGTTTGAAAATCATTTCATAACCAAAGCTTGGCAACATTTAAATATGATTGGTTTACCTGATGATGGCAAAAATTGTCCTGAAGCACCAGACGACTCTCGTACTTCACTTAACATTTTAGTGAAAGATCATGTGTCCGTATTATTATTTCTTCCAAACTGTATGTCTGTCATTCAGCCTATAGATATCAGAATAGTGCATGCCCTGAAATGCAAGTATGAAGTAGCATTTCTGAACTCCATGTTAAATTCCTTGAATAATGGCAAGCTAATTCAAGAATTTTTGAAATATTTTAGCATAAAATCTGCTGTGTGGAGCATCGCAAGATCGTGGGAGGATGTGCCTCCGGTTACGTTAAAAAATACTTGGCATAATTTATGGCCAGCTACCATATTTCATGGTGAGAATGAAGATGATAGCTGCAAATTTGAAGGTTTTCAGTTATCGCTAACCAAAGGTGAAATTTTCAAATTAATGGATTTTGTAAAGAATGTGGAGAAGTGGTAAAAAATGAAGATGATATAATAATAGAAGTTTTTCATTGCGATGACAATGCCCCAATCATCAATCAGTTAAGGGATGGCAAAATTTGTAGTTATGGTTCTAGATCCAGAAAATAACACTGCTGATAATGAATAAAGTGACAGAGAAGTTACTGAAAATGGAAAAATTTCGATTGACAAATTAGTCGGAATTCTTGATACAGCAACTACATTACTTGAACAGTGAAACTTTATAACTGTACAAGAAATTTTGTGTTTCTAAAGAATTGAAGAGAAAATATTAGCACTAAAAACAAAGCAACTTAAACAATTTGCATTCAAAGAAATGCTTAATAAAATAAACAAATAAATATTAAGCTTTTTTTTTTGGGTGAATTTTGATACTGCTAAGACCATAAATGCTTCACTATTTCATATTCTTAATTTTATAATATTTTTATATGCCATCTTACTAGATTTAAATTGATGATCTAATATCCAGAAAAATCCCAAATCTGGAATCGCCGAAGTCCCGACGAGTCCATATCTCAGACTTTGTACTGTACTATCCTTTCTCTAAAAGTTTCTTTAAGTATCATATGATATGATTTATAATGTATCGCTTATTAGATAGCACACAGTTTTATTTCAGAAAGTACAACCTCTGAAGAAATGTTTTAAACATCTATACATTGATGATATGAGTAATAAAAGCATGCATTATATATAAATAGGAAACCTGTTTTTTTTACAAGTGTCTTTTTTACTGTCACTTAGTATGATCTTTTATGAGATAGTTTTTAAAAATTATACTGATTTTCATCTCTCCCTTCCAGCATATTAATTGGTTACAATGATGTCTTAAAAATTTCTGATTTTGGAACAAGCAGACAGTGGAATGACAAAAGTATGAAAATGTCATTTGCTGGAACAGTTGCTTGGATGGCTCCAGAGGTCATCCGAAATGAGGTCTGCTCTGAAAAAGTGGACATTTGGTATGAAGAGTTTGATATTTTATTTTTAAAGTATATTAAGAAACTTACATTTAAGTAATAAAGTGATTAGGTGCTCTTATCAGGTTAAGTGCCAGGGGTAATTTTAGTTCGTATTGAAGATGCTGTCTTTATTTTCTAGTTCCTGCCATTCCCTAGATCTGTTACTCACAGTGAATCGTAATAAATGTTATTTAGCTTACAAATTCCTATAGTTGGCACAGCAAACCTTTATACATCTATGTGCCAATTTTTTTAAAGAAATATTTAATGTAGCCATGACATGCCAACATAATCAGAGCTGGTTAATTATTAAGCAAAATTAGCAAGTGGTAGGGCATCAAGGATAGGGTACAACACAAAAAGTCCTCATTCCTGATTTTGCCATGTAACTAAATCAAGACTGGGATAAAAAAAACGTATTATATTGGGAATGTATTATGTGGGAGCACCAAAATCTTTTTTTTAAGTGCTTTTAATTTGGCTATCCATAGGATGTTAACATAGTGATTAGAAAGAAGAAAATAAAATTGAATACTTTTACATTAATACTCTTTATTTTTTAATAAGAAATGGTGCATATTTGATGCCAAAAAATTTATATGCAATTTATACTTTGTTACTTTTAGCAAAATTCAATCTGAACTGGAGTCATCTAAAAAACAGTTTCTCTGCGAGTCTTTAATATTATTTATTTCTGAAAATAATGACTCAAATGCATAGGTAGGTGAGAAATATCCTCAAAATTGCAACTTCAGAAAGCTGTATGTTTCTGGTCACATATAGTTATCTGACAAAACAGTCAGAATAAGTTTATATGTTTATTTAATAAAGAAAAAATTAGTTTGCTTTCTTCTATTGCAAATTAGATGCTAAAAAATTTATATTCGATTGATACTTTGTTACTTGTAACAGAATTCAATCTGAACTAGAGTCATCTGAAAAACAATTTCTAAGCAAATCTTTAATATTATATATTTCTGAAAATAATGACTTACAGGCTTAGGTAGATGAAAATAGTTTCAAAATAACAACTTCACATAGTTATGTGTGTCTGGAATTGAATTCTGTGTTTCTGTAATTTCAGTATTGACGTATTTGATCCTATTCTCTGATAGTTTTTCTAATTCAAGTTATTCCAACTTTTCCCTTGTTTTGATAATTTTTTTTTATCTTTATTGAATGGAACTGGAAGCAATTAGCTGCATTTCAGTTTCCAACCAAACTTAGACAAATTAAGTTTATCAAGTGGAGTGACATCAGGGTACATAATAAATTTGAGCATTTGATGAAAATTCTGTAAATGAAGATTTGTCACCAAAGAAAACTCAGTGACTTTTGCGTGGTCTGGTTTTTTGTGTAAATCCCAAGTGGCTGGTTAAAGCTTTTCAAGTTTAGGAAATAGTTTTTGGAAACATCTTTACTGAAAGCTTGCAGTTTTGCCTCAAAATGTGAATGAGATCTAGCATCATGATAACTGTTTAGTTTGCATATTGAAGCCTTTGCATTTAAATCATTGAAATGTGCAAGCACTTGAAATATTCATTTAAAACATCAATTTTGCTATTGTTCAATTTTCCCCTCATTTTTGTAAAAACAGTCTGGTTTCTTCCAAGTAATCAATGAGTCTTTGAAGTGTGTTACCATGGCTCAAACAGCAAACATTGCTGTACATCAGTAAGTCACTGTACATCGAATTAACTTCATCTAACAAAGTGTCAAACTTTTGTTTCTTTAGAACCTTTGACAATGTGAGGGTCCCATTTTTTGTGACTGTGGCCATTGTATTAATAAGGGAGGCAAAATCATACTTCGCACACAAGGGTTGTTGATGCATGTTGGAGTGGAATTCAAGAATTGAATGTCCAATCTGTATGTGAAATAAACCTAATAAACCATTATTTTACCCACTATAGTTGGAGCAGTATCCGTCGTTACTGAAACAATTTTACTAACTCTTTGATGGCATTTTTTATTATTAAAGAAGTTTACAATTTCCCTAAATGCATTGTATCAGTTTATTGCAAACAGCTCCTCCTAAAACGATTTATTTGTGGTTTCTTATCTTTGTTTGTTAGGAAGCAGAAAGGATGTCATTTGAAATCTTCAGACTTCTTTGCACATTAATAGATGGGGAGGAAATTGCCGTGAACCTCGAAAGGCATTTCGAGGCAGTTCAGTATTTTAGCATACAGGTTAGCGAAGGCTTCGATTTTCAGAGTTAAATCCGTTTTTTTCTCAGCAGGTGAATTTTAAACAGCTGTACAAATAGCCGTGCACTTAGTAGTTGTTTGCAACCCTGTTATTGCAATTAATTTTTCCATGATGTCATTTACTACACAATATGGAACAAAAACAGCTAAATCAACAGATTTAATTACATCTGTATTTTTTTCAAGCCATAGTGATGTATAGACTTTTTTTTTTTTTTTTTTTTTTTTTACATTTTCCACCAATTTTAGGATTGTTGTTTGCTGTGTTTCTATATAAATGAGTACCTTTAATGCACTGAAGTCTTTTATCTCTATTTTCAAAATCTCCAAAAAGTGATGGGGCACATAACCAGGCTTTCTTCAAAAATTCTTTTTTTGCGGAAAGATTTACTGTGTCGGGAAAGGATGTTTGCAGCTGAAAACTTGCTGCACTGGTATGAAAATCTTGCTAATATATTTAATCGTAGATGCTGACTGTTTCTTGTTAATTGTGCATGAAATGAATTTCATTTGTTCTGTTTTTTTTTTTGGGAGACACAAAGATTTGTGATTTGTTTCATAATGTCATTTATGGATGACATTCTACATACCACTGTTCCAGAACATAGAACACGCATTGATTCATCTCCTGTATTAATCATGCTATGTTTCACTGTCCACCTAGTTTGAAATTCTTGGTCTTTTTTTTTTTTTTTTTTGGAAATTTTTTTTTTTTTTTTTTTGGACAAACAGGCTATGTTGAATAATACTTGTGTCTATGGTACATATAACTCACACAAGCTTAAGCAAGCAGTTATGTTAACGAAATTAGTTGAAAAATTATGAAAAGTGTGTAATTGCAGCCGACATAAGATGCACAAAAAAAGAATAGTGAATAGCTAGCTTTGCTCCCTTTCCTTTACTCATGCATGCTCATTCCCTTTTGGAGAAAAGAACAGGGCTAGCCATGATCACTGCTTACAAGAGAAACAGTTTTGAAAGTGGTCAGGCATGTATTTACTGTGCTAATTGTAAATGCCTAAATTCCTCAAATAATGCAGTGCCCAAATTGTTTTTCTCTAAAACATTTGTTGTCTGCTTCAGCTTGTACGCATTTGCTGACAAATTTGTGTATTTGCTATGTTCACTTATTAAATGTACAGAAAAGTTTTTCTTAAATGTGAGGCAGTTCAGATTGACTGTTGATTTTACTCCTCCCTAAAAAGGGATCTATCAGACATATACAATATTCAGAAACGTCACAGCATTCAGTCTAATTTCTCAGCAAATTCTGCTAGATACTGAATTATTATAACACTTATGCTAAGCACACATAGTTTGGAGGATTTGCCTCTGTTGACATATCCTAAACTACTCCAGTCAAAGTTGCGTTGAACCTATTAATCTCAGACTTGTGCAAAATGAAGAATCCAAATTTCTTTTTCCAGAAATGATATGGTCAAATGTCATGCAATTTAGAAATTTTACTGAAAGCTGAATATTTGGAAAATGAGTTTGCATTAGGAATTCTCATATCCATTACACATCAAAAACCTTAGAATATTTTTGTTAATTTTTTTAATACTCGGTTTTCTATACTCTAATGAAACAGTTTCATTCCGAACTGACATTTTTTCCCCTCCAAAATGCCTAAAATAAGCTTCCTGCTTTATCATTTGGTTTCTTTCTTAGCTAATCTCAATGCAAAATGACTTCAGCTTGATTTATTACAGAATATTAAGGCCACAGTTAAAAAAATTATACCCTCCATTAACCAAATGATTAAAATCATTGAATGCTTTTTTCTGTGTTCTATTTGGCCCTTCCCCCAAAAAAAGATATTGCGAAGCAGTTTGTATGCTTTGCCATGGATGTAAATTGCATTTGAATTAGTTTCTTGTAAACCCTCTTTACATACAGTCTTTTTATAGTTTAAAGGTATGTGATAGTATCACAGTGCAGTAAGATATTAAAACATCTTACTCTGTAGTTTTGGCTTTTTGTTATAGGTAACAGGGTTGCCATGCTAGCTGGAAAACCGGGAAAAGTTAGGGAATTCGAAAATTGACCAAATAGGTCAGGGAAACAAGAGGGAATTTTAAAATATTAGTCAAAATCTGGAAAAGTCTGGAAATTTCATACGGCAATCCCAAACAAGTGATTTTTGTGCCAACGTTGGAAATGATCGCTTTCTTGGCAAATTATGTGTTGGGTGAGCATCATTTGGGCAGTTGGTGTAGAGCCAGTTTTGGTAGCTCCAGTCAAATTGTCTTTTCGAAAGTCAAAGCAAGTTTCCGGCAACTTTTGGTTTCCCGTAACCTCTAGAATCAAGAGACTCGCACATGCATTGTATGTTGAACGAAAGAAAATACTTCCCATTCTCTTATAAACAACAGCAGCAGCAAAACCGGCATAATCCTGGTATACGGTACACACGGGATTTGGCGACATTATTATGAGCACTAAACAGGTCATTTTGGCATTGGCGACAATTTTCAAAATCGTGAAAAATACCATATACTAGGATTTTACCACAAAATCTTTTAAACCATCTTTTTTCTTTTTAATAAATACCGTATTTGTCATTTTGCAGTAAAATAAAGAAAAAAAAAAGTCATCTAGGCTAACCATTTAATATATGCCAAAATATCATTGATAATCGTAATTCAATTCTTAATCTTTAAGTAATTAACTTTATCTTAATGTTATTTATTTGCATCATTTAATGTGGCTTCTTCCTTCTAAATTTATTTATTATTAGTTAATAATATTTTCAAATTTCAGGAAATTTTCTGTGTTATACTCCTGAAACTAATTTTAGCAGTGTGATGGTATACCATCACAAAATTTAGCATTCTGAGCGGCATGACCGTCTTTATCCAGTCATGAGGTTTTTTGTCACTTGATACATATTAGCTTATAACTTAAGATATTTTGCTTTCTTACTTTCTTTAATAATGTAAATGTACTCTTAATGAATGCAAGTTTATGAAAATAGAGGCTAAAGTAAGTAATTATGTATATTTAACTAATAAATCCTGCATAAATACAGATCTTCATGACAAATCCGAAAAGCATGTGCTGCTCAGAGAGTTAATGCACATGTTTTTTGCTTATGTATGCTGCTAAATAAATATAAAATACCTGATATGATTTAATGATATTTTTTAAAAAATATATTTATAGTATCATTAAATAGGTCTTTCTTTCGTTTAGCTGCAAAATGACTGCAAAAAAAGAAATTTTTAAATCCAGATTGGGCAGATTCTAATCTCAGTCTTCAGTGGAGAAAACTCCTATTATAGTTATAAATAATAATGTTTTGGAGATGATATATGTAAGTCATATGCAATTGGCCAATGTTTGTGTTTTCAAGTGCTACAATAATTTACCTCTCAGCACAGCCAGCATGCTCTATGCAGATAGACTGGAATTTTCTTAAAACCCACCTGGAGATGTCGGGGAATTTCACTCTCCTGTTTGCGTGGGAACTGTGTGCGAAGCATAATTAAGATGGGCAGAAAGATTACCGTAAGCTTTAAAATGATTATTTGCTTTTTTGTCTTTATCATGCAAGGTTTTCCGATAAGTCCTTTTGCATCCCTTTACTTTCAACTGAAGAGCTGGTTCAGGCTGGGTTCAAGACCTGGTGAACAGGCTAGCTGCTGCTTAGACGTTTTCTTCATTTCTTCCATGTGTAGCATGAATGTGTGGCAGTTTGCTGTAGAAAATTGTGATAGAAATAACTCCATGAAAACTCTTGTGTGCTTAAACAAATGAATAACTGAAGTGTGTATAGAGCTGAAGAAGCTCTGTCTAGAGCTATATTTGGCTCATTCAGAGTGTGTGATGCCATTAATGGGAAACTGAAGAAGTTACTGTCTTAAAAATGAAGCAATACAGATAATAATGTTCAGTCGAAGTCAGGAGATCTAAGGCATTTACTAGGCAGTCAAATTAATATTGGATGTTCTTATATTTTGTTAATTTTTCTTTATCCATTGCTTTCCTGCCACAGTATGTAGTGTAAGCAATCTATTTTATTTTTAAAAAAGTAGCTTTCAGAATTCATCTCTACGGCTGTGTAAGAAAGTTTAGTAAACAACAAAGCAACATTAATATTGAAATTAAAAACAGTTTATAAGCACCACTGAAATTCTCAGTAGTGGTAAGGTTCATGTGAATGTGTGAATACCTTGCAGTGTAACTGATTGCTAGTTTAAGTAATGCTTTCTCTAATTATAGGTCTTTTGGTGTTGTTTTATGGGAATTACTTACATGTGAAACTCCATACAAAGGAGTTGATTCCTTAGCTGTTATGTGGGGTGTTGGAAGTAACAGTCTACATTTGCCTGTTCCATCCACTTGTCCTGAGGGATTTAAACTTCTTCTGAAACAGTGCTGGTAAGTATAAAGCGTTCTTTGAGGGAAGGTCAAGCAAAAAATTACTTTGTTGTTCAAGTGTCAAATTTTATGGTTCAACCTGTTCATGTAAACTACATGTAAATAATTTAGTACACTGAAAAAAAAAATTATTTTAAAGACATTAATATGAATGTTCATTACAAAAATAAATAGCATACCTTTTTCCAAAAAGTATTCTATCATTTGTTTGCTGGGAGATGTAGATGTCATGAAATATCACCAAGTTGGCTTGAAAATTTTGCAAGGTTTCGCAATCTAGAGTTAATTTAACTTGATATTGCAGAAATATAGGATTTATTTTATAGAACTCTTTCTTCGGTTAATATGTAGGTTATATATTTTATTATGTATTTTCTGTATCTAATCTATAAATGCATCTTAATATAGAGACTAAAAAAGTAATCAATTCCAAACCAACTTTACACAGACATGAAAGAAATAATTACATTCAACAATAATAATCTTATTGAAACAAGCAATATCTACCGCAGCTGTTTAAAACTAAACAAGACAAATAAGAATCAATTAATTTTAGATTACCTGGTTCTAAGCATTTGTAATCTAAAACAAGTAAATCTTTTTGATAAAAGAAAATTCAGTTTTTCAACAATTAAACTTATAAATTGGAATGCTAACATTTCTAAAAAAGTCATTGCAAATAAATTATTAATCAAATTGCCAGAATTTAAGAAGTATGCACAGAAATTGAACAACAGCAGCAAGAGATTCTTCTTACTAAAATTTTACAAGAAAACGAAATTTCAGTTAACTTCCTTAATAGTCAGCCTTAAAAAAAAATGGAGTGATCTACAACATATAAATTCTTTTCAGGTAATGAATTTCTTATCTAAAAGGTCAAATGACAGAAGGATAAAGAAGGGTGCATTAAAAGGGTTTATAGTGTAATTATGTAATCATTGTGCACTTTTTCTCTACTTTTATTAACTGAGGGTCTACTATATTCTAAGTCATCATGGTAACACCATGGCATGAAAATTTTATTCATTGCTAACATTTGGCCTTTATTTCTTTTTCTTACCTGCATTACTTTAATGCTTTCCAATTTTTATTTAAAAAAAATCTTGCTATGAATTCACCTTTTGGTAGATATCAGACTTACCATTGCCATTTTGTATTGCCAATAGTGCCAATCAGTGTCTCTTTTTGCCCATTTTGAGTTTCATTCTTATGTTGTTCTAAAGAAGATAAGTAATCTTTTTCCTTCCTTACTTTAATAAAATAACTTACTTTAATAATAATTTGTTCTCATTTAAAAATGCTTATTAGTATGTATGACTTGAGATCTCTCTTCAGATTTTTGTAAATTATTACATTTTAATTTGAATTTTAATATTAGTAAATTGTATGTATTACTATAGCTTTATCAGGAAACATGAATTCATTTCATTTAAATTTTGTTTTTGTAGTATTATTTCATATGAAGGGAAGGTGACTGTGTAAAAAAGGCATTCAGAATTTTCGAATGAACTATTATTAAATAATTTAAAATGGTTCATCTGCTAATTTGTTACAAACAGTAACAGTGGTTTTCCTAGTAAATCTAGTTCAGTTGAGGTCTGATCTAACTCTTCATCATCTTCCTTTCCATAACATTAAATCAGATTTGAATTGTATTCTCTTTTCTTTTTTTAATGCATTTCTCTTTCTATTGTTTTCAAAATTTCTTCTAATTGATAAAGTGATTTTTTTTTAAATTTTAAAAAAGCTTAATTTAGTTTCTTAGTTCTTCATAAAATTTCTTTCTTGTGTTTGTAAAGTTTGTTTGGAATTTATTACTGTTTAGTCTGTAATAAATATTTCAGCAGCATTTTGCATGGAAATGGTTTTTGGATGTTTTTGTTTTGAATGTATAATGCAAAATAAATGAAAAATATGTTTACACTTTTTTTTTGGACTCAGTCTGCTTAAATAGAAAAAAAAAATTATATTTTCAAGCTTTTTTGCTTGCTTTAATTTTTAAGCGAAAATTTTGCAAAAAAAAAGAAAAAAACTATGGCCTTCAAATTTTCATATTGGATTTTTTTCAGGCATTCGATTGATTGTATTTTATATGGTTTGTTTTTGAAGTTTAGTCTCATGAAATAAAAGAAAAATTTTAAAACAGTTTTTAAGCTTGTTTATGATTTTGATGCTATAATTTTCCACTTTTTGCAGTAAATACTGCACCTGTAGAAGTTGGACTGATAAGAACACAGATTACTTCAATTTTTTTAGATTAAGAACTAAACTTTTGTCTTAATTGGTTCAGAAACAGGCTGTTGCATTTACATCTTTCAATGCTTGAACCCCTGATGATGGTGATGATGCAATGAAAGACCTAAATTTTGTTTTTCCTTTTTATTTTTGATCTTGGCATTTTTACACCTATCATGCAGTTTTTCACTGTGCACGTGATTTGTATGTATGCTTTATTTAATTTTGCATTATTACCACCACATGTTCTTGCTTTCAGCACATAATTGAATTAGGATTGTAACTGCTTTTTATTTAGCATTTATTCATTACACACACATATATATATATATATACACACATACGTACACAGATATCTAAGTTTGAAATTTGAAAGATTCAGAATGAAAGCATGTACAGGTATATAATATTTAAAAGAAGCAGAATTGAAGAAATTTAATGAAAATGAATGCTGTGTAAAAGTAGTAAGAAAAATTTGACATCTGCTGAAAGGATAAGATTCTTTACGTGCTCTGCAACTAAATGGAACTACACGAGCTGGAGTCCCAGCTGAGTACCTCCATATTAGGCAAGGGGGGGTAGTCAGCTAAAAGCTACTTTGGTGATGATTGCAAATTCACTTACCAAACACTTGGATCCCAAACTGGGATCACATATATTTTCTAAACTTTCTTTTCCGACTGCACTTTTCTAGCTGCACCCAAGGAGTCAGTACTCCCTGTTGTCGGCGTTACTTGTATGGTGTGACCTGTTTGCTTGGAAGTTTGACAGTTTGTTAAGTTTCACTTTTCTGCCATGTTATGACCAAAAGTAAATATATTTTTTATAAACAATTTTGAATTCAATTCGATTACGTGAATTCAAATCAGCAGTCAAAACTTTTTCAAGTATTGCATTTATTAATTTAAGATAATTTTTAATTACGGTGAAAGTAGGGCATTTTTACTTAGTTGACTTTTTTCTGACGAACAAACGGAACTGGAAAGAACACTTTACAGGAGATATGCGGGGGGGGACATGTAATTTTTAAATTTTTACATTCCTTTTCAAAATTTAGCTTTGGTGCGATGCATTTTAAAACATGGAGATAAGCAGAATCCAATATCACAGTCGTAACAAAAATATCTGGTTTCTCTTCTGATATGTTTTTCTGCTGTCATACTTCTTCGAGCCAAAACAAAAACAGTATAACTTGTCCTTGAACTAGTTTTACAGTCCAGTCTCTCCTTTACTACTACAGATATTTATTAGGAACAATGCAAAGTAAAAAAAAGTGAAAAAAGCGGGTAAATCAGTGGATTGGTGTAAAGGGGAAAAACTGCTCGAGTGGTGTACGGGAAAATCGGGCAAATCCCCTTTTGTGGTACCTGGATGTTGTTCGGGCTAAGTGGTTAAATTGCTGCCACCAGTACTATGCGGGCTGCCCATCGCCAAGGACGTTACTTGGCACACCTGCCCCACTGAGCTACTGGTACTTTTGGATCAAGGAATTAATGCCAGTCTTCCAAATCTGACTAGTGAAATGATCATCCGTGAGTTCTGAGAATGCCAAGCCTGGAATTTTTTATCCCTGTGGCCAAGACTGCCTAGGTACAGATCCTAGCTGGTAGTTTGACGGGTTTTCCTGTGTCAACCCCAGGGAAATGCTGAATAGATATGGAAGAATAGCAGAAAAATTTTTGCACATGAAAAAATACAGTTACTTGCTTCTCAGATTAAAAATTTTTTAAAAAAAATCTGCAAAAAGTTCCTTTTATTTCAGAAACTTCATTTTTAAAGAAAATGTGAGAAATTGGTAACCTACTAAGTAAAGAGAAAAAAAATTATGATTGCATCTTTTATGTTTTTTTTCACACATACTGTTGCGAGTAGTATACTAATTTTATGAAGGTTTTTGCGTGTGTCTTGAAATTTCTGAATGTTGGTTAATGTTTGAATAAGAAAAACCACTCCTTTAAGGCATCACATTGGAACCATTTGCTCTCTGAAGTGGATCAGTTTTTTTTAAAGATTCACCGCTCACTAACAATGACCTTGATGAATGTGCTCGGAACAAGCATGAATCAAGAGCAGTATGCAAAAAGAATTAAACAAGGAGTAGCATTGCTGGAATCAACTCAACCAAACCGCTCACTTCCTTAACCCATTAATGCCCAAATTATTTTAAAATGAGAATTTTTGAAAAATATTTTTAAATTACATTTCATATATCATAAATGAAGTAATTATGAAGTTTTTTTCACTTAGCACATAATTAGCAGTTGAGATAATAGGTGATCTATAAATAGATCATTGGGTGCTTCTGGTAATAAAAGAACAAATAACTGCTCTCTGATCTTATGTTTAGAAGATCGCGAATTTAGTTAAAAAAAATAGGAATTTCTTGCAAAATTAAAAGCCACTAAATATATTTAAAGGAAAAAGAATTTCATTTTATTGATCTATATATTGTTAGTTACATTTTTATTGAGCTAATTTGCTATATTTAAGTGTGATATAGCGAAAAACATTTCAGACAAAGTGCTACATTCATTTTGTACCAAATGTAAGAGGTCTTCCCTTAAATTTTTGCAATTAGCATCTTCTTTGGGTTTGTCTTTTGTCTATAACATGGCCTTTTCTGTCTAAACGTAATGAGTATCATTCTTGGTCTCGATAACATCACCAAAGGTCTTCCAATGCTTTCTTAAAATTTGTTCACAGTTTGAGGTACCTGACCGCGATATATCTTCAGATGTCTTTTATTCTTTTCAGAATTTGTTAAATTGAACATATACGTATTTGTGACAGACATGTCAATAACTCTTGTAAATATTGGTCAGTACCATTTTATGCCATGGATTTGAATTGTTTGTTTTTCTAAGAACCAGTCCTGTTGGTCAACACCACCCATATTTTTGTTATATTGGGCTATAGTACTAGGTTGCAAAATTTGGAACTTTTCTTTCAAACCGTTTTTATGCCTTGAAACTTGGGTTAGAGTCACTATGTAATCAGAGTTTGTTGGTGTTGTTACACACTTGTTATCCTTCTATTTAACTGTAGTTATTTTGTTCCTTTCGTGGAAACAGTAGTCCTAAGTACCATGATTTTTCTTTTCAAATTTTTTATTAGGCATTAAAGAGCAAGAAGCTGTTCTGTTGTTTCTATTTGTGCCCGTTGCTTTGAATCATTGTGTTTTTAATTCAACCAGCAGATCATAAGGATTAAAAAAATTTGTCAAAAATATGATGTGGCTATTTGGATCAGTTACTTGGTTGCAGCAAATTTTTTCACCACTCGTGTTCCAAGCGGTTCTTTTGAAGTTTCAGGAGTATTGTCAAAACTCTCCGCACCACAATATAACTCAAAATTATAACAGTAGCCCTGTCAAAATTTATAGCCAAACCATATTGGTTTGCCTTTAAGAAATTGTTTGAAAAAATGATGATTGTAATATCTAATCATCATTTCATCAACAGACAGAAATTTATCGAAAATTCTCAATTTTTGAAAACTGTGATTAATATGCATGATTAATTTTCTCATTCTGAATGCCTGGTCTTATTTTTGCATTGCTGCATAATTATTCTTGGCAAAATGGATTAAAGATTTAACTTCTCCGCATTTATTTCGAAACATGGCATTTTTTTTTATTATTGGTACCATGCTTCTTCCTCTAACCAGTAATTGCATTCACTACATAAAGTTTGGTAGCCAGAGAAAATTTAAAAAATCAATAAAACTCTTCAACTCATCAAGTGTAATGGAAAACTCTGGCTTATTTTCCCACTCTTTCGCATATCTTTCTGTTACATTTATTTTAAATTCTTAAAATTCGGGAGTTAAAAAATTCTTCAAAAATTTCAATTGGATTCATATTTTCTAAAATATGTTAAATTTCTCAAGATTTTCACCAGACAAATTACTTTCTTCGTTAAAAGCATAAGTAGGGTTATTTTTGTCCAGTTTGCTTTCGCTCCATTTTTAATTTTTTTCAAGCAGTTTTTTGATAATTTCATGCTAACTCGTTTTTTATTTTCATTATTAGAGCTAGATGTAGATGGCAGCTGCTCTGTAGTACTAGGTCCAAAATCATTTATGTTTTTCATTCAAATTGTTCTCTTACCTCTATTTCTTCCACAGGTAAATAATTTTTACAATACCTGACAGATCTTTTAACGATGGATCTTTTACCATTTCACCATCATGAAAGCACTCTCTGTCAGTTAATTCATCCATATCGGGAGGTAAAGCGGTTATATCTGACTCAGTCTGCTAAGAAAACATACACTCAAGAGCCAAAACATTATGACCACCTGTCAATAACGAGTTGGGCCACCTTTGGAGCGCAACAAAGCTTCAACCCGCCTTGGCATGGATGCCACAAGTCCTTGATGGATGGCCGGAGACAGATTGTACCAGATGTTGTAGCAACGGTCACGCAAATCCGAGATATTGCGAATTGGTGGTCTTTGACCCCTGAGCTGCCGTCCCATGACATCCCAAATGTGTTCTATCGGATTGAGATCCGGTGAGTTAGGTGGCCAGGACATTAACTGGAAATCAGCATCATGTTCCTGGAACCACTCCAACACAATTGTAGCCTTGTGACACGGGGCGTTGTCCTCTTGGAACATTCCATTTCCAGCTGGGAAAACGGAGGCCATGTAAGGGTGCAACTGGTCCGCAATAATGTTCAGATACCCTGTAGCATTCATGGTCTGCTCTACCACAACCACTGGTCCCAGAGACGCCCAGGAGAACGTCCTCCAGAGCATAATACCGCCACCATCGGCCTGTGTATGACCTACTGTGCATTGAGGGAACAACTGTTCGCCTGGAAGACGGCGTATCCTGACACGGCCATCGGCGCGATAAATGACAAACCGTGATTCATCTGACCAGGCAACTCTCTTCCACTGATCCATGGACCAGTCGCGATGTTTCCGGACCCAGCGCAGACGCAATTGGCGATGGCGCTTGGTCAGCAAAGGCACACGAGTGGGACGTTTGCTGCGTAGCCCCATATCCAACAGTGTCCGCTGAACAGTGTGCTCCGATACTTTTCTACTTGGTCCTGTATTGTATTCGTCTGTCAGCTGAGCCACTGTCTGGCTCTGGTTTTGCTTGACCATGCGAGACAGTCTCCGACGACCTTTTTCTTTGATAGCGTGTGGACGTCCAACAGCATGTCGTCTACTGCTGGTTTCACCGTCATTCATCCACTTTTCATACGTACTAACAGCTGTAGATCGCGAACCACCCACGAGTCGTGCAGTTTCGGAAATACTTGTTCGGAGCCTTCGAGCCATTACAATCTGCCCTCTATCAAAGTCGCTTAGATCCGCAGCCTTTCCCATCACACACAGAAGTAAGTGAAAGAATGATTCTTCAGACTCTCCAGCAGCAGTTAAATACCACTTCCACCTGATCACGTGCCTTCCACGTCATCCAGGCGCGTTCATCGCAAAATGTAGGGCTGGTCATAATGTTTTGGCTCTTGAGTGTATATTATAATGCTTCTTCAGTGTGAAAATGTAGAACACGTAAGAAAAGTATAACTTACTTTGAATTTTTTTCCGAATTGATACAAAATCAAAAGCTGAGCTCTGAAGCATCACTTGGCTAACTTCAGATGTTATCTGCTGGACTGAACTGGAAAAGAATGTTTCAAAATGCCTTTGTGGTTGTGGCCACATGTGTGAGGAAATCAGCCAGTGACAAGAAGAAGTGATTAAAAGATATTGTTCTCAGGATACATTCTAAATGTGGACGATCTGACTGGGCAGCAAGGGGTTAAGAGAACCTAAAAAAAACTTTCTACATTGAACAACTGTAAAATTCTGGAATAAAAAATTGCTGAAAGCTAAAAAACAATTAACTATTACAGACTAATTTATTTTATTAGTGTAAATGATATTTTGTTGCTACTACAAAGCACAGTATGAAAATAAATTTTTAGATTGGCGGCAGAAAAAGAAATTGTCTGATGGCAATTCAGGCATTTCCCTTTTTTTAAAATCTAATTTGACAAAATGGTACCAAATATCGCTTGAGTTTCTTCTGTTCAGTAGGGTCCACATTTTGTTCTGCAACTTGAAAAAGTAGCTCCGAGAATCAAGACTATGCAGGAGCCAGATCTGCAGCTGGAGCCTCTGTCAGACTGTAAGAATCATCTCTGCAGATAGAGTACGAGCGATTGAAAATCATGACTCTGAAGGACCCAGAACTGTGGCTAGCATCGGAGCGCTGACAGCTGTGAATCCAAGGAGTTAGTTCCTATAATCTACGTACTTTAAATATATCTTCGCACTGCAAGATGGGGGGGGGGGAACTGCATCCATTTGCAAATAGGGGTGTCAGTTTCGCTGAGATGGATCGGTTTATTTTATGTTTTGTTTATTAAATACTAGATGGAACACAAGCAAACCAAAAGCATACATATATATGTACATATACATAAAAAGTGGGTCAGAGCCGTTTCTGTTTAAATACTGAGAAAAGAATGCTAGTGTTTACATTAAGAGCAAATCTGTTTTTTGGCATGCTTCCCAACAACAGCTCTCTATCAACTCTTAAAGAACTGCCATTCTGTTGTGGCTGGAGTGCTAATCATTCGTTCAGTAAAGTGAATCAGTTCTTTGAGTCAGTTCCAGAGAAGATCGTCCACCTCTATTTAAATTAATTACACAGAGATTTCATTTGGTGTCAATATTTTGTGCATGGAAATGGATGAAAGTCATTTTGCAAGTATGGTTATTCAGCATTGATTAATCTCCATCACTACCATATTTATTACATCGTGAAAAATTGTCATGTTGATTAAGTGGAAACCTTGTCAAAACGTGGAGTTTTTTTTTTTTTTTTTTTTTTAAAAAAAAATATGGAGTTTTTTTTTTTTTTTTTTTTAAATATCAGTTTTTCAAAAATGAAGAGATTTCTGTAAATCACTAAATCATTATCCAACGTAACTTCATAAAAAAATACGTAAAAATCCAGAAAGCTTGCAATTTTGCTATAATTTCAGTAGCACTGATGTCAATTTCATAGATTTGAAATTTCTAGTATTTTCATTTAATAACATACTTGGAAAAACTTTAAGTGAAATATTCAGAGAATGTAACATGCGATATTCAAAAGAAATATTTTCATACCACAGTAACTAAAAAAAGAGAATTGAACCTTTAATTAATGCCATCTATGAATTAAAAAAATGAGCTAGATTCAGTGAAACATGATTATAAAAACTGAAAGATTTGAAAATGAGATGTGTGTGTGATAAATATACCCATATACATACATACATATCATTGTAATAAAATTTCAAATGTAGAAATAATTTCTTCCTTCCGTCTCTCAGTTGTTGTTAAACTGCATTACTGTAGTCACTTTTTACATTATATTGCATTGTGATGTAATTACTGTATTTAAGAGTTAATTTTCTATTGTGCAACAGCAGTTTTCTTTTTGAATGTCCCTCTGATTAATATTTTGCTTAAATTTCTGATTTGATAACCCTTTAAAGATTTGGTGCGTTTTCATATACAATAAAATGATCTGATAATTTAAAAAAAAATGTTCCAGAATAAATAATGTCTGAAATTACTTTACTCATTAGATTTTTAATTTTTCAGGAGTGGGAAACCAAGGAATCGGCCGTCTTTCAAACATATTTTGATGCATTTAGATATTGCCGCTGTTGAAATTTTAAGTACCCCTGATGAAGAATATTTTCAGACTCAGGTAATCATATTTTTATATATGTATGCAGTAGATTTTGTGATAGTGTTTATTTTGAAAACTGACCATGCGTCAATTAAAACTCTTCACTGTAGAAACATGGCAACTAGATGAAATTTTAATTGTGTTAAGTATGACTGTAATTTTCTTCACTAGTAAAATCATGTTTCAAGTTTTATTGTTTATTTGCTTATTATATGAAAATTTCTAATTTTAAATGTACTCTACTTAAATATGTTCCAGGCAACATGGAAAAAAGAAATTGGGTCCTATATGGAAAAGATGAATGATGATTCTAGCTGTGGATTGCATGTGGAAGAAGATTTGATTAAAAGGAGAAAAGAAGAGCTCAAGCGTGCTCAAGACATAAGAGAGCATTATGAAAAAAAACTTGAAAGAGCCAATAATTTATATATGGAACTTGCTAATTGCCGCCTTCAGGTTGAACAAAAGGAACAGGAGCTAAAAGAGTTAGTACACACATTTGTCTTTTATGTCTCTCTCTGTATGAATGTGTGTGTGTGCATATATATATACACTGCTCGACATTGAAATGCAACACCAAGAAGGAGTGGTCAGAAAGTCATAAAATTTGGAAAAAAGACAGACAGCAAGCAACAGTAAGTGATCTTTATTTCAAAATGATAGTCAGAATACAGACCGAGAATGGCATCGGCTGAGTAGGATGTAGGACCACCGCGGACAGAGATGCATGAAGAAACACGTCTAGGCATAGAGTCAATAAGAGTGTAGATGGTGTCCTGAGGGATGCCTCTACATTCCCTTTCAACCATTTGCCACAGTTCGTCTTCTGAACGAGGCAGGGGCAGAGTCTGCAAACAGCGTCCAGTCACATCCCACACATGTTCGATTGGTGACAGGTCAGTAGAGTACGGTGGCCAGGGAAGCATCCGTATTCCTTGCAGAGCATGTTGGCAGATGCGAGCACTGTGTGGTCGGACGTTATCCTGCTGATAAAAAATTGCATTAGGCTGCCCCTGAAGGTAGGGGATTGCCACCGGCCCCAGTACATTATCCAAGTATCGTTGGGCCATCATAGTGTCTTGAATACGAACTAGAGGTGACCTGCAATCGTATTTAATAGTGCCCAAAACCATTATGCCACGTTGTCGTGCGGTGGGGCGTTCAACAGTTACTGCCAGATTAGATATCTCCACGTGGACGCCATGCATGTATGCGGCAACTGTCGCTGGATAAACAGAAGCGTGACTCATCTGGGAGCATGACGGTTCGTCATTCTGTCATCCACATCGCTCTAGTCCGTCACCATTCTAAACATTGGCGTCTATGCAGTGGGGTCAATGGCAGTCTTCTTAACGGACGCCGTGAGTGCAGGCCATGTTCAACCAATCGACGGGAAGTGGTTCTGGTCGACACGGGAACATCCAGGTTATCTTGTACATGCTGCAGAATCGCTGTACAAGTGACTTGCAGGACTGCAACAACTTCTCGGTGGATGCGTCGATCCAGGCATGCTGATGTCACTCGGGCTGCACCTGTACCCCTCCTTCTTCCCACATCTCCTTGTTCCAACCATTTTCGCCATAGCCGATGCACCGTGCTGGCATCCATGTGGGTATCAGCTGTGATTTGACATAGAACCAATCCGCCCTTCTCAGTCTGATCACCATACCCCTTGTAAAATCATCTATCTGCTGGATGTGCCTTTATTGATGGCGGCCTGGCATTCTTTCCTATTACACTTATGCTCCGGGAGAAAAAACAACTTTCTTTGATGATTCGTCTGCCAGAAATAACGACACGAATACTGCCCATTCTACACGTTCCTTTCCTCATTCTTACTTCACGTGCGTCGGAGAGCTGTGCATTTCATATCATTCACATAACCCAGTGACGTGCATCTACTCTAAAATGTGCATAAATTTCTGAGCACTCCATCTTGGTGTTGCATTTTCAATGTCAGGGAGTGTACACTGGTGAAATAAATTAAGAGAATTTTCATATTTGATCTACGATCTCCAGAACTACTGGACAGATTTTAATAAAATTTGGTGTGAACATAGGTTGATATAGTACAAACAAAATAAACATTCAACAGTTATAATTGACATGCATGTTTGTGTGTAACACTGATGGAAGTCTGAAGGTCTGAAACAGCGGTTGTAGAAGACACAAAAGAAATGAGTTAATAGTGGGTATTGTCCCCTCTTTCAGCCATACGGCCCTCACAGCGTGATGTCATACTGGAAATAAGGCAGTTTACAGGGTTCGTACGGTCCTTAAAAGTCCTTAGGTTTTTTGGTCCTTAAAAGTCCTTAATTTCGGCCAAAATCGGCGGAAGGTCCTTAATTTTAATCATCTGAAATTTCTGTCTGTTTTTACGACTGGCATCTTGAGTGTGAATTAGCATTTTGGAGGAATATTTTTGGCGATTCACTGACATGTATGGTTGCCTTTTGAATGGGTGAATGGATTCACGTGTTATAATTTGTTCCTATTTTTAATATAAATAGTGGGATACCCGAGTTTCTAAGCAAGAAGTGAAAGGTAAGCATTTCAAAATTCATTTTTTCTAGTGAAGAATTGCTTGTTCTTAAACAATTTTTGGTGCTGTGAATTTTTTTATTTCATGGTTCTAAATTTGGTGACATTAATATTTTGGTGATTTTAAGATCAGTTTTTATAGAAAATTTTTAATTTCGAGGTCTGGGAATTTTTTTAATGCATTGTAACATTGATACATTTCATTAAAATAATGGTAATATATTGAAATTATATTTAAAAAATAGCATTAAAATAAAATATTTTTCTTTTTCCCTGTCATATTATAAAGTTTCATTTTAACAACTTATACAATATTTTGAATCTGAGAAATAAACAAGGTATAATGCTATAAAACACAATTTACAAAACTGTTCTTAATAAAAGCGAAATTAGCTATGTAATTAATTAAAAATGTCTTCTTTTTAATTTTTTCATAGTAATAATTTTTTCCATGTAATTGTCTCAGAATATTCAGAATTCTCAGCATATGCATCAGTTTCCTCTGTAAAATTAATTTTACACTTTTCCTATTTTTTTTTTTTTTTCAAAAAGTTCTGTCTGTTGGCTATTACAGAATTGGTAGGGATCATTTTTCTTTAGGAGTTTAGACAGTGCAGCTTAGAAAGTTTAGAAGTATTTGAAGGCAAGATTATAGACCCACGATTCTAGAAGATTCCAGTAATATGTAGCAAAATGAAAAATGTCTCCATGGTATTAACACATAATGGATTATTTTACAGAAAATTTGTGGTGAATTTCTTACTTTTTGGAGAACATCTGGAAGAACAATCTTTATTTTCTCTACTTTTCACTAGACATAAGCATGGAAAATATCAAAAATGCTTTTAATCTTATCACATGGACAGCCATTATAGAAATGCATTTTTTTATTAATAAAGAAATTGAAAACTGTCAATTTAAAAGATTCATATAATATGCCTTAATGCATTGTACAGAACTGGAGCTATGCATTTTCCCACCTGATGCAATCTCTGTTTAACTTAAATTCTGCTGCCTAGTGCCTTTCTAAATTCTGCTTCCAGTGCTTGCTCTAAATTCTAAACGTTATGACATTTCTAATTTTGTTGCTCTGTTTGTCACTAAATTCTAAAACTTCCTCCACATCAGCTTTAAAACCAGCCCTTACTATATATATATTTCATATTTCTTCTGAATTTTGATATTGCTAAAGAAATAAAATTAGCAGCTTTTTCTATACATTCTAAATGCATTTAGTTTTTTTAGAATAACAGAAATCCTCAATTAAATCCAAAAATTCTAAAATTAAAAGGAAATGTGTTGAAGAAATAAACTGAATACATAAAGAAATTATTCTTCAAAGATATGTACAATTATTTTTATATAAATTATCCAGTTGTTTATGATTTCAGCCTTTAGTATAGTTTCCCATTTCTATTTCCTCACGTGATAGAGTTAGAGAGCCAGCTTAAATTAAAATTAAATTGCATAGTCTTTAACTACTAGTCCACATTTTTAGTTTGAATTTGACTGTTCTTATTTAATTACATCACCACGAGCTGTAACTGATTTTGTTGGCATCAGAACATGCTTTATGTTCTAAGTTCATATTAAATAAGAGACTCATTTAAATCTTTGTCTGACATTGTAGTTACTCTCAGAAATAGTGCTGATTTGCTTCACGTCTGTCGGGAGATTTTGGACTATTTAACTTTTACCAGATCAAGTAAACCCTTATAGCTATATTGTAGAGAGGTTGACAAATTAGGACATAAAAGTGCGCAGAAACTAGTGACAACACTGGTTTGCTTCTAATCTTATCACATGGACAGGCGTTATAGAAATGCATTTTTTTATTAATAAAGAAATTGAAAACTGTCAATTTAAAAGGCTCATATAATATGCCTTAATGCATCATACAGAACTGGAGCTAGGTATTTTCCCACCTGATGCAATCTGTTTAACCTAAATTCTGCTGCCTAGGGCCTTTCTAAATTCTGCTTCCAGTGCTTGCTCTAAATTCTAAACGTTATGACATTTCTAGATTTTGTTTCTCTACGTATTTGACAATTTTCTGATTGTTAGAAAAGATGGTTAAAGAGAAGGAAATCTATTTAAATTAGCCAAAATGTCTGGGAAGGCTTCAAATTAAAAAGAGGCATAAATATTTTGTTGAGTTTTATTGTTGCAAAACATAAATATTTTGTAGCTTTTAATATGTAATTATTCTAATATCATATAAGAATCAATGTCATAAATTATATGTATTTTAAATGTGAAATTTTATTAGCTGGTGATTTTAATAGGGCTTTTGTAGCAAATATTGTTAAAAAATAAATAAAATTTTATATTGGCCATGTAAATCCATAATGACTAAGGTTATCTAACTACTTAATTTAATTATTTATAACTAATTGTTTACCCTTAAAAATTAGCTCTGCATATTAAAGCAAGTTATTGCCTTTCATTAATCCTTACCGTGGTCACAAAATAAAACACAAAAATGCAAAAATTCATGTAAAACTTATTCTTTGCATCTGATAAGATTTAAAATAATACAAAACAATTTATTACCTGTGGTGCTTTAGTGGCTTATTGGACCTACGCGAAGCTACGATACAAACTGCGACAAGACAGGGCCCAACTAACTTTCAAATCTTGGCAACCGTGCCTACATCAGGCCTTTTAGGTTTGTTCTAATCAGCAGGTCCCTCTCTAGGCAAGCAGCAGTGGTGACAGGGCGATCTTTTTTTTTATGAATCATGCTGATTAGATCTAACTTCTGTTTTGATCTATGCCTCTTGACATAAAATCTACTTGCTATTTACTAAACTTTTAGACTGAGCAAGTATGTGAGAAAAATGAAACAACAAAAAAAAAGTTAACTGGTAGCAAAACATAAATAAAATGTCGCATATCTTTTTTCAAATATGTTCAACTATTATAAATGTAAAATATTTCATGCTACATGATACATTTTATAAAGTTGATTTTATTCTCAAACGTATTAATAATTTTCTTAATTAATTCACGTTTAATAATAATTCATCCTACTTACAGATCAATTTTCTTTTTAGGATGGTATTACAAAAATTAAGTTCGGGCATAGATAATACTTTTAATTGAATTCATTCAGTTCCCATTTGCTCATAGGTCCTTAATTGTTTTCATTAATGGTCCTTAAAAGTACTTAATTTCCTTGTGCAGAAATGTGCACGAACCCTGAGTTTATCAGTGCCTGTGACAATTGGTCCCACTCATTCAACAATGCTGTTTTCAGTTCCTGGATGGTTCTCGGAGGAAGGGGTTGCGAGTTGCAATTGCCCTTCCCAGAGCATTCAGGACATGCTTTATTGTGTTGACGTCTGGAGACTCGGCTGGCCAGTCCATCAGGAGAATATACTCACTCTTGAGAAATTCATCAACCAGAAGAGCTCTGTGTGTCCTCGTGCTGTTGTCCTGTAAGAGAAGCCTGGGGCTCACTGAACCTCGGAAAAGGCGAACACATGGCTTCAAGACCTCATCCCTATAACTCACACCAGTCACAGAGCTTCTGTCAAAGACGTGGAGAGGTGTGCGGCCATCCAACATGATGCCTGCCCAGAAAATTACAATGCCACCGCCATAATTGTTAATTTCGAGGACATTGGAGGGTAGGCAGTGGGTCCCTGGCTCTCTCCATATGAAAGTACGGCGAGAATCGGTGTCTAGGCTAAAACGGGACTCATCAGTGAACAGAACGGTCGCCCACTGCTCCGTACTCCAATCACTATGCTGCCTACACCATGCTAATCAGGACTCTCCTGTCTGTAGACGTGAGCAAACAACCCTCTCTCATGCAGTCTTTTGGAAACAGTTACCCTTGTTACATGGGTTCCTGAATCTTCTGTGGCCGTTCTGTCTCTTGAACAACCTCGACTAGGCTTTCTCTCGATGGATTCAGCATCCTGGAAATGTTTCCATAGGTTTTATACGACACTGGGCGTTAAATTAAACTCTCTGAATATCTGGACTTGCGGTTGGCCTGCCTCTAGCCTCCTCACAATTCGCCACTTGATTCCATCTTCTAAACGTTGGTGGTTACTCATTTTTACTGTTCCGATATGAATTTAACCAATTGCTACAAGATCACATCAAGAAATTCGCCGAGGTGTGCTAGCGAACGGGATTAGTCTTACCCTCTACGCTTTTATAAAGGCCTGTTTTTTTTGCAGGCTTCACCTACACACACATGCACGCTTACGTATTTGCCATACAAGATTTGCATTTTTATCTAGAAGCAGTGATTTTCCCTTTAGTTCTGTTCTTTTCATGCAATTTGATAAAATATGCAAATTCTCTAAATTTATTTCACCAGTGTATATACGAGCCAATACTCCTCAGAAATTCCTCCACGAAGGCATTCCTATCCTGAGGCAAGTAACCTTTGAGTGTTTTGCTATAATCACATCAAATAAAATTTTAAAAATAAATAAGCACCAAGAGCATTAGACTAGTGTCTCTGTGTAATTCTTTCTATATATGCAGAGAGAAAGAATTAAAGATGTAGAGACTAATAAACCATAAGAATCAATCTATGAAAATGCGATTATTTTTTCTTTCATTAATGCTCTTATAATTTTTCAACTCGGAAGATTTCTTAAAAAAAAATGCCCTACCCCAAAAAATAGGTTGTCGGATAATAAGATATAATATTTTCTTCGATTTTAAAGAAAACAGTATCATTATGGCACAGTTAATAAACTCGTGGCTGTCCTTACGTATTGCTGTACACAAAAGCGGAAAATTGCATGACAAAAACGTAGACGTCTGTGATTATGATTAGCAAATAAATTACATTTTTTACTTCATGTTCAGTTAATTAGTTGTGTCAAATCAAGTAAGTTGTGAAATACTAGTTATATCCATAGTTTCAAATAAACTCTGGATGAAAAATATCCAAAGCAGCAAATAAAATAAGAAATTTTCTAAGTTCCCAAGATATTTTACTTTATTAAAAATATAGGAAAATTATCGAAAATTATATTGTTTCAGTGAGAAAATATTCCTTCTATCTTAGGCAAGCAATCATATATAAGAGACAAATAATTAAAGTGAAGGTTGTTAGAAACACAAACATATTTTGATATTATGCCCGTATGCATATAGATTGCTCACAAAAATTTAAATAAATGAATATATATATAAACATGTACATATATACGTGCATACATAAAATTGCAAGTTTATGAACAGGAAAAAAAAAGTTAAACATTTATAATTCTTTTCTTTTAATGTCTCTTTAATGTTTAACATAAACCCCGACTAAGGCGAACAATTACAAGTTGGATGACAAACGCTAACATATACCTTCTTGAAAATTACCATAAGGCAAAGTTTTGGTGGTGATTGATATTTTTACAGCCGACACTAATGAGTTCAAGTGATGATTTTCCCCAGGTGTGGGTGGAGAGAAAAACTACTTAACGCTTTCCGTGCATTCAGTGAAAGAAACGTTGAGTGCTTTTTAAAAGCTTTGTTGACAAAGCTGGTCACGCTTTCTTAAACAACACCTTAACATTCTCGAGACCTCCAGAGGGATAGAATACAGGATTTTCTTCCCCATCCTGAATTTGAGACAGCACAATATCTGCACTATATAAGTGGCGTTGGCCTGCACAATAAATTCCTTAGAATAATCTGGTGCAAGTTAAACCAGACTTTTTCTAGTTTGGTCTTTCAAGTTCGTTGAAAGCCTCATGGCACTCTTTTGTCCAAATTACTTTTTCCGTTTTATTTCTGCCCTTCAAAGTGTCTGACAGAGGTGCTGCAATATGTGCGTAGTCTTTTATGCACCTTGCACAAGAGCCTACAGTTCCAAGGTAACTACGTATCTGCGTGTTAGTAGTGAAGGTTGGAAACTATTTGACTGCCTGAATCTTGGCCTCATTAAGCGACCTTTTCCTATACCCTACCTCATGACCTAGAAATTTGTGTGATCTTGATCAAATCTGCATTTTAGAGGGCTTAATCTTCAATTTATTCTCCTGAAGGCGACCTAAGGCAACGTCTAAATCTTTCATATGTCTCTCCCAAGTCAGCGAAAAGACTTCAATGTCATTTATGAACGGTAATACAAAATGCCCTAACTTTCCTAAAACTTGAGCAATCGATTTACAAAAATAGAATGGCACATTTAAGATCTCAAACATTATTTATTTTGGGATCAAAGAATCAAAAGAAGTCACAAATGCAGCATACATCTGTGCACGTTCTGTGAGAATATGACCATAATTGTAATTAGATGACTTGGTGAATGTAAGTTGCAATGGATTGATGATGGTTCTCCACATTAGTACTTGAAGAAACTTTACTGCATAGTTAGAAAAGTAGATGCTTAAACAAAAAAAAAAAAAAAAAGCGTGGCCATTTCAAAACTTAATTTTCGGAATACACACCCCACAGTTTTATACAGCTTACATTTTTACTAAACATTGTATGAAATTAGAAAAGTAAAGCCTAATGAATG